>CAODLS010248557.1:0-10218 GCA_948243855.1 Flueggea neowawraea
AAGTTGGAAAGCTCAAAATTGCAAATCAAGCCACTGCAAGTGCTTCACGTACGTTAGAAGTGTGTAACGTACGTGAGATAGGGTCTGAAGAAAAGCAGAAGCTACTGGAATCCTCTGAAGCACGTTTCATGTACGTAAGGATATGTTCACGTACGTTTGTTATAGTTTACGTACGTCAGATATATGTTAACGTATGCAAAGCTTGCTCAAGATGATCAACGTACGTGAGATGTAAAACCAACGTACGTTAGAAGTAAGTGACGTACGTGAGAATGACGCAGAAGGCTGTAACGGCTATTAACAGTCTCCAACGGCTAGTTTCTCAGCACCAACGGTCAAATGGCTTGAAGAAGCTATAAATACATCAAAGAAGGGCAGAAAAACAAGGATGATCATATGCTTTCAAAGCTAAAACGTTTTCATCATTCCATCACCCCCAAAATACCAAATTCAAGCTAGAGACAAGATCAAGAGCATTGTGTCAACATGTACTCCTAGCATAGAGCTTCAATATTTTGTAAATGTTTTTACAAACACTTTGAGAGTGAGGGAGAGGTTGGTTGTGAACCTATGGAAAACAACATTGTAATGGACTTAGAGGTTTGAGCCGTAATCAACCTTGTTAGCTTTGGAGGTATGAGCCGTAATCAACCTTGTTTGGCTTTGGAGGTATGAGCCGCAATCAACCTTGGTGTAAGGCTTTGTTGGATTGAGCCGTAATCAATCTCCGATAGTGAAAAGCCTAAGTGAGACTTAAGTAGTGGACGTAGGCATGGTTGGCCGAACCACTATAAAAATCTTGGTGTTGTTTTTTCTTGCCTCACTCCAATTTGCTTATGCTCTCCAAACTTAACCAATGCATCCCCGGGAAAATTCTCCAACAATATCCACACCTGTTTGACCCTGTCGATTCGTAGGTTAGTGTCTTCTGCTTTCTGTCTCTGCAAACTGTCTTTGTATTTTGTCTCTGCAGATTTTCTGCATTTCTGATACATGTCTGCATATATGAGTCCAAGAGAGTTAGAATGTTAATAGAATTTAGTAATCGAAATTTTGGGTTAGATTATGAATTTAGCTTGATCTGGTCTGTCTGAAAATTCGATTATTTTATTTTTTGGTAATTATCCCATATTTTTTGGTAATTATTATTTTAATTATTATTTTATTTTAATAATTAAATTAGGGATAAATTGAAATTTTATTTTTTTGGTGATTGAAGGGTAAATTTTGTGTTTAAGATGTTAATTGGGTGATTAATGAATGTTAGGAGTGATTTGAAAATAAATTATTAAGTGAAAATTGGTGGTAAATTGAAAGAAAAATCGGAACAAAAGAAGGTTGGACGACTGATCGTATGTCGTTGGCAGCTAAGTTGCATGTCGTTTGTCGCTGGAAGTGCTGTCGTTAAGGGGTTGCTGCTGGAAACGACACGTCGTTCCATTGACTTGCTTATGTCGCAAATTGTTGTCGTTTGCGCCTTCCACCTGTCGTTCGCGCTTGTGTTTATGCATTTGTGTGACCAGGCGACCTGTCATTCACGTTTTCTTTTGCCACCTCTGCAGCTTTTTCTTTAAAACCCAGCTGACCCCCGTTCTTCCTTAACTTCTTTTCTCTTCATTTCGTCACTCAAATTTGACCCAGATCACTCCCTTTTGTCGTCATATCATTGTTCCATCAAACTTGAGGTAAGAACATCAATTATTTTTGGTTTTTAGCTCCATTTTATGCATTTAATTGCTTGAATAAAGGTTTGAACAAAAATAGATTTGAACGGAGCTAGGGTTTAGTTTTGGGAGGATTTATGGCTTGATTTGAAGTTGTTTATGTTAAATATTAGTATGAGGGACATAGGAGAACATGGATTTGGCTTGATTGATGAGAAATTGACGATTTTTATTTATGGGTTTATTAAGTTAAAAAATTCAATTAAAGAAATTAATGGTTTTAGGATGAATTGATGGAAACCAAGGTTAGATTTGTGTTCTAGAGGATGATTTGAGGTAATGTGTATGGTTTAGAACATCAGGTTTCGAGTGTTCCGATTTTAGGGACATTTTTGTGTAGTTTTCTATCGCAAGGACCAATTCTGATATTTTCATTTTTGTGTGGACTAATTCTAATATTTTTCAATTTGGGGAGCAATTTGATATTTTGAGGGTTTAAGAACTAATTTTCAATTTTTGAAAGCTTGAGAGTTCTATTTGAAATTCTGACTACTTGGAGGATCTAATAGAAAATTTTAAAAATTTTGAGGATCATTTCGTAATTTTAAGTGGGTCGGGGGAACAAGACATAATTTTAAAGAAATTCAAGGATCCAACTAGTTTTTTCACGTAGATTCCAATTATCGAGGTTTCAGTGTAAGATCTTCGACCGAATTAGAATTTTGACGTCATCATAGGATTTGCATCTGTATTGCATATCATACATTTATTACTGCCACAATACCACATTTTGATATTTGTTATATCTGTAATTGTCCAGCTTTGTGTTCATGCCAGCAGGATCAGCCACCTGCTAGTGGCGTTTGACTGGATCCTTAGCTTCAGATTCCAGGTGAGTGAAATGACAGCTTCACACACATAGGATGCGTCTTTAGACTCTATCTATAGTTTTGTTGTGTCTGGTTATGATCTGAAATTGGACTACTAATTATTTGGCTAATTAATAATTTGGATTATGTGATTATTAATTTACAAAATTTATGTTTCTGATATATAATGTTTATATATGGTATATATAAATATTTTCTACAAAATGGTTTATACTCTGCATGTTCGTCTGTTAATATTTTATTCACTAGGGATTCTTACCCCTTTTATTATTTTGTCTATTTATGAACCTATCTTTCAGGCGATATTTTTTACGTTCAACAACTGTCTGTCACCTCAATCTCAGTGAGACATTTTTGATATAGTGAGTGCCCCTCATCCTAGCTCTACTTTTGTTTCTGTTATTAGAGCTTCACATCGGGTTGTTGTTGGGTTACTGGGCTACATTTTGTATTTTGTATTTTGGGTTTTGACTTTACATTTACTCTATTAAATTTATATTCATTTTATATAAATAAATACTTTCGGTATAAAATATTTTTTTAATTATTAAATATTTGGATTAATGAATAATTTTGGGTAAAATGTATGTATCTCCGAGACTTGTGCGAGATGGGTTGGGATCCCTTAGACTGTTCACTTAGTACGCCGGTCATGGTCCGGAAACGGGTCGTGACAGTGAGAGTACTCAATGAGCGACAACACTCTAGAGCGCTTCCAGAACATCACATAAATTGTTTTAAAAATAATTTTTAAAAATATGACATGCATGTATTTTCTTATATATATATATATATATATATATATATATATATTTGAAAAACAATTTCGAAAAACAGTTCACAAAGAAGGCATACAACATGCATTCATACAAAATCTAAATATTCCTATTAGCTTATCGAATGATCGCAGAAACAGATAATATAGCCACTAAGGCATATAATATAATAGTCACTTAGGCAACAAATAGCCACCAAGGCGAGTAATAGCCACTTATGCAAGTAATAGCCACTTAGGCACAAAATAGTCACTTAGGCATATAATAGCCATTTGGACAAATATTAGCCATGATATACCCTAAAATTTCACTATTAATCAAGAAAAAATTTATACATTTTCAGCTTATGATTGAGTATTTAACGTCATATTTATAAACTTTTTGTGTTTTTTTAGGTTGAAAATGATTTGGAAGAATTGGAATCAAAAGGGCAAAAAAGGAACGAAAAAGGAAAATGCACGAGGGAAGTAAGGAAGTTGACCACGACCATGGTGACATGACCATAGTCGAGCCATGGTCAGCCATCATGGCAGTGGTTAGACCGTGGTGGAGGAGCAATTTTGGCAGAACGTGCAGGTCGTGGCGCTGCCCGTGGTCACCAGAAATTTCCAAAATACAATGGCGGCCACACTTCCTTTGGTGGACCAAATGCATACACTTGGGGGCAATTTTGGAAACATAATCTCTAGGGTTTCATGACCGGGGCATAAATACCCCCGCTTAACAACATTTCCTACATCTCTCATTCACTTGGAAGACCACTTTTTTCTCTTTTATTGTTTTTAAGAACATAGTTAAGGTTTCAAAGAAGGAGAAGGAGAACAAGGCTTAGAGGGTGAAGATTTCTTTTGAGGACACCAAAAGAGGCTTCTTTTACATCCGTTTTATCTCTTCTCTCTTCATATTTTGTATTGTTATCATGATTTATGTTGATGTTTATTGTCATATTTTGTTGAACATTATCATGGTAGTTTAATCTTTTGTTAGGACTTAGAGATGTAAACCTTAACATATTGTTGCTATATTTTTTAATGGGATTGATGTTCTTCATTGTAATATTTGTAGTTTTTATACTTGTGCTTGAATGATATATGTGTAGAGATTTTGGATTTGATTTAATGACATGTATGAATTGACTATGCTATTGATTGGCCATCATTAGTTATAGTTTTAACAAATCTAGTTGAAGGATCAAAAGGAGAAGGATAGATAAGATTGACATGCATTAAACTTGTTAGGTTGTGCAGTAGAAATATTCATGCCAACAAGGTGTTCTATAAAATTTCCGAAAGGAACTTGAAAGAGGCTTTAAACGATAATAACAAGAGAACACTCAACATCCCATAACCCGTTCATAAATGTAGTAAGTAGAAGTATTGAATCTTGAAAGTCTTAACGTTCTTTATATTATTGTTTGTTATTTTTGTTTTCCTCATTATTCAAAATACCAAAAATATCATTTCTTTGTATTTTTATTTTATTTGACGGATCGATCACATCTAGTCTCTTCCTTGTGGGTTTAACACCTTAGGAATACTCTGAAGTTTTTTATTACTACATCGACTATAGTGCGCTTTCGATATCACCGATCAAGCCATTTAGGAATATGGGGACTATTACCACTAGAGAAGATATATAATCATAAATAGCGAACATGCATGTATAACAGACAACTGATTACGAAAATCATATCAAATTTTAAAATAGAATATTTGTTACGAAAAATATATTAAATTCCAAAACAAAAGGTTTATTACAGAAAATATAATATATTTTAAAAAATATTATTTATAGCAGAAAACATAACAATTTCCAAAACAGATTTTCTCACGGTAGAGATTTCACATAAGTCAGATTTTAGGATTTACTGATCATTTAATTAGTCCAGATTACATGCAATGGTCTGAGCACATCAAAAATATATAATTTCAGAAAGACACGGTCTATGTAATGACATTGAAATCATCTGGACATCGAACCTAATAATCCAATCACGGATCACCGGTAGATGGCTGCTCACCGCCAATATCAAACAAGGTTAAAAACAAAATTTATTACAACGGAATCAGACGCAGTAATTGTGGCAATACAGAAATGCATGAGATGCAAATGCGTATCTCAAACCCTATATGATGTTGAAAATCCTATTGTGATTGAATATATAACCTTATCATCGCTTCTTGGGCATTTTGTAAAATTATAGAATTGGTCCCTCAACTTTTATCAAATTACACTTTAGCCCCAAAGTCATGAAAAATTACAAATGATTCACTAAATTTTTAAAATTTACAAATAAGTCCTCTAAGTATATCATATTTACATTTCAGACATCAAACGTTCAAAATATTACACTTTAGTCCTTACGGTAGAAATCTTTTCAAAAGCGCCATAAATTTTGTACAAACTGAAACCAACCGTTCCTAATCATCTAAATTACCTCAAATCATATTCAAATACATAAATCTATAATTAATTCCACAAATCAAACACTTAATCATAAAAATATTGCAAAATTCCCTTACCAAACCTTAGTTCATCCAATTTCAACATCAATCCTCTTCAATTTCATCTTCCAACACAAAACCCATTCAAATCTATGTTCCTTCCATCAAAATCTATCAAACCGAACTCCAATTTGTCATCAAATCATCCAAAAATTGAAACCCTAGCTCAAAATATTCTACATGCCATTTAAACAAAAACTACCTAAAAGAAACAAGAAAAGGAAGAGAAAAACGAGTTGAGAGCATGATCTTACCTCGAATTGATGAAAGGAATGAAGAAGAAACAATGGGAGATGAAGAGAGACAAATTTGAGAGAGTGAATGTGAGTTTTGGAATGAAAACGATGAACCAAAGCCGGGGAAGGGGTATTTAAAAACCTCCTACCTAAAACGCACAGTTTCACCCAAATTTAGCTTGTCTGGGTGCATTTATGTGCGCAACCCAAGACATTATGCATGTAAGAGGCTGTTATGTGCGTAACTGAGAATGTTATGTGCATAACCCAGTTCCTTATGCTCCCGACTCAGTTTTTCACAATAATTACGTGCTTAGCTCCATCATTACGCATTTAAGCAACCTCTAGCAATCATTACACACTTAATTACGCACTTTTAATGTACTTCCAACTTGAAAACATAAATCCCATCACTATCGGAGCTAATTTACATCAAATTTGAGTGAGTATTCAACTTAAATCACCTATTTGTTTTCACCCAAACGTGTGAACACCAAACTCATCACCGTGGAAATTAATACCTTGTCCATTATAATTAGACTCCTGTAGCCTCTCATTCGAGTCCAATTCAGTTCTTGAGTGTTTCGGATTATGATTCGATGATTTGAATTGTGATTTGATGTTAATATTGGTAAAATAAATTTATTTTCGAGGTTTTAGGAGTTGAGGAACCTTGAGGATGGTTTGGAGCGAGTTAGTGTGTGAGAAACGTCAAGTATGGAAGCTGTAGGGGTCAAGACGTACGTTGTTGTTGATAATGACGTGCGTTATTTGGAATTTAGCACGGGATGATCAACGTACGTTGCAACAAAGCATAACGTACATTGTGTTGGTGTGCAACGTACGTTGTTCACGTACATTGTGGTTCAAACAGTAGCCACGAAACTTATTTTCGACTCGACAACATATGTTTTGATTAAAATAACGTACGTTGGCAACGAGCATAATGTCTTTACAACCTCGAGAGACGACCCCTTCGTCATTTTCACTCATTTTCCTACTCAAATCTCTCTCAAATGCTTCTGGATCTCTTTTCCATTGCTTCCTTTCAAATCCTTGAGTTAAGAACACATCTTTAACCATTTCCATTCTTCCATTTTTGCATTAAATCTCGTTTTGATTCATGGGTTTGGTGGGTGATGGTTTTGAAGATTTAGCTTGATTCTGGCTATTTTTTATGAAATGGATGTTAGAGGATGTTAGATTATGATAGAACAAAGCTAGAAACATCTATATTGATCTTGAAATCATGAGACTTGATGTTTTTTGAAAATGGGTTAGGGTTTTGGACGGTTTTGGTTGATTTTGGAAATTTTGAGTTTGTTGACAAAATTGTTCATGGATTAATGTTTCTGAGGTTGAGATTGACCAATGTGGGTGTTTGGTTACATCAGGTATCGACCGAATTGTGTTTTTGATAGTTTTGAGAATAAAAATTTCTAGAGTATTTAGTTTTGTAAATTTGTGAAAAGTCAAGCCTAGATTTGTAATTTCAGAAGACTGAGGTCTAGATTTATAAATTTTGAATACTGAGGTATAATTTGTAATTTTAGAAACTTGAAGTCTAGATTCATAATTTTAGAAACTTGAAGTCATTTTTGTAATTTTGAGGACTTGGTATAGAATTGTAATTTTTGAGAGTTTGAGGAATCTTTTGGAAATTCTAACTATTTGGAAGGCTACTTTGTAATTTTACGTGACAGAGACTAGTTGGTAATTTTTCAAAGTCCTAGGGACCAAATTTTAATTTTATACCGAAGTGTAATATTTGATTATTATGTTAGACTTTGGTCCAAAAAGAGTTTTTAGGCTCTATTCGAGCATTTGAGTCTGCATATTTATTTGCACGCATTTTGGTACAACCACAGTACCATATTGATTTTTGATCTTGATATGTCTATCCCAGTTCTGCTTGGTTTCCGATGAGACCAGTTATTCACTAATGGACCATGATCTGGATTATTTTCTCTGCGTCCAGGTGAGTGGATGGCAGCTTCAGACACATAAGTTGTGTCTCAAAATTGTATATTTTGTTTTTGATGTGCTGGCTTTAATTATATTGAAATTGGACTAATCCGAGGATTGATTAATTTAATAATTTGATTATGTGGATTAATAATCAGTTTTCTGTTTTGAACTTTGATATATACGTACTATACATCTTCACTATTTTTGATGTTGATTGCATGCCTTTGCTTTCATACTATAGTAGTATGGTTTTATGATATGTGACAACTATGCTACATGGTAGATAGCTTTTGGTATACCAATGCATTGAGAAGACTCAATTACCAGGGATGTCAGTAGTCATGTGTCCTAACTTGGCACATGATTTGATATTGATTGGTGGTAAAGTCTATGTATTATATTGGATGTGGGCATAGACCACATCACCACTAATTTAGTGCTAGATGCACACCACCGCTTAGTCCCATATTACGCATACACTGGTTTTTTACTCTAATATTATATTTAATATTTTATGCATGTTGTTTGCTTTGGTTGCAAACTTTTTCGAAATGGTTTTAAACGCTATTATGTATTAGCGTGTACATGTATGTATAGATTTATTTATACCTGCATATGGTATTTTGAACTGTTTTCAAAAGAAGTCATTGTGAGGCACGTATGAGGCATTCTAGAGTGTCATTCCTCACTAGGTTCTCACCCCTTTTATTTTATCTTTCTGTATATTTTGGATTTAATCTTGTAGGTGATCTCTTTGATCTTGACGACTTGTTGACATACAAATACTTAGTGAGGAGTTTATTGATTTGGTTAATGATGCCTTTTTGGTCGGTCTCTTTTTGCGTTGTTTTAGAGCTCCACACCGATAGACTGTTGGATTATTGAGTAAAATCTTGTATTTGATTTTTGCTTAAAGTATTATTGTTATTTTACAACTACATTTGATTTAGTAAACTACAATTTGTTTTGTTAAAAATATTTTGTTATATTTATGACTTGTTTCACTACCTTATAAATTTGTTTATTAAATGTTTTTTATAAATGAACAATTCAGGTAGTATCTCTGAATATTTGAGGTTTGTATGAGATGAGTCGAGCTTCCTTAAATAATTCGTCTCATATGCTGGTGATAGGTTGCATTTTAGGCATGATTTATGTTACATTTTACGTGTGTTTTTGCATTATAATTTTTTATTATTCGTGTGTTTTTATGCTTCTTTGGTATTTTAGGTGGAATATTAGTGAAACATGAAGATTTGGAGCTGTTTCTGTGCATTTCAGGCGAAAACTGCATTTCTGCATGACCACGCCGTAATAGATGCATTGACCAAGTTTGACCGTTGTGTGTTGGGCCGTGTGCTGGGCTTATGGACCTCGGTTCTAGAGCCTTTTGGATGTGGTTGAAGGCTCATAACTCAAAATTACTGCTGGAACAATATTTGGACCTTATTATTATTATTTTATCAATTTTATTAGGACTAGGATTAAAGTGAGAGTACATATAAATACTCTTTTAAAACTCATTATCAGAAGCCTTTTCATTACCCTAAGGGGGTAGCACGCCCCACAATCTTGTTCTCTCATATTTTGCATGTTTCTTCTAAGTTTGAGTGGCTAAACTCGCATCTAGTCAAGGTATTTTCAAGGTTTGATCCTATTGTGTTGTGAGACTATTGTTTTTCTATGTTATTGAATACTTCGAGTATTTATTCAGTTTCTGTACTCTAATTCTTTTATTGTTATTTCTGTTGATTGTTCAATGTGGTCAGTTGATTGATTGATTGGAATAATATATTGTTATTTAGGATTGATAGTGCATCACATTAGTCATAATCTAGGTAACGAATAATGTGAATTTATGTGTTGGACATTGTTCATTGTTATGGAACTGATTAATTTGGTTTAAATGATTTACGAAGTTTTCGACTTCACTGGTTATGATAAGGGTCTCTTTGGTTCTTACTGCTACCATAGATTAAACCTTGTAGGGCGTCTCGAGGTTTGTCTAGTTGTTAAAAAAATAGTCTGCAGAGCATCCCGTGTCACATCCATGGCCCAAATTTCGTACATATGAGCATGCATCACATATAACGTGCATAGTTGCACATTTAATTGAAATTGTATATATTATTGACACATGTTCTATATGGTTTTAGAATATTTTAGAGGGGGTTATGAGA
>CAODLS010248681.1:0-14298 GCA_948243855.1 Flueggea neowawraea
AATTAAAGCACTAAATTGCAAAGAGTTTAAGTCTTTGGACTCCATAATGGCGGTGACCATTGCGTTCCATGCTTGAGGCAAAGACCTCAAAATCTTGTTCACCTTATCGCTATTAGAGATTGGTCTTCCAAATGAGGCAAGACCATTTGTGATTTTCGCAAAGCGATCAAGCATGTTGTTAATGCTTTCATCCTCTTTCATGGAGAATAACTTATAGTCATGTAAAATCATATTAACCTTTGTTTCCTTGACTTGAGTTGTGCCTTCATGAGTAATCTCAAGTATTTCCCATATCTCTATGGCATGATCGTAAGAGGATCAATTGTACTCTTCTTGACTCAAAGCACAATATAAGAGTTGAGTAGCTTTGGAATTTCAAATTAGAGACTTTTAATATTTATTGTTGAAATCTTTATACCTCTTAAGTGTGCCATCTTCATTCTTGGGAATTTTTGGACCAAGAACAATCACCTTCCATAACTCGATATCATAAGATTGGATGAAAATAGTCATCCTTTTCTTCCAAGAATTGAAATTTGAGCCATCAAAAAAAGGATGAGTATAGAGAGAAGCACCAGATACACATAAAGTAGAGGGATCGAGATTCATTTTGATGATACATATATTTGCTCCAAGGTTGTTAAGTCTTCTTGAATGGAGACCCTCTCCAATACCACTTGTTGGATAATTTTTGGTTAACCTTGCCTACGTCCACTACCTAAGTCTCACCACTTAGGATTTTCACTATAACGGTGATTGATTGTGGCTCAATCCAACAAAGTCAATACATGAGGTTGATTCCAGCTCAACACCTCCAAGGCCTACACAATGTTGTTTTCTATAGGTTCACAACAAACCTCTCTAATTTTATTTTCTATAGGCTCACAACAAACCTCTCTAATGTTGTTTTCTATAGGCTTACAACAAACCTATCTCACACTCTCAAAATGTTTACAAATTGTTTACAATAGATGAAGCTCTATACTAGAGTTGGATATTTGAGCTTGATGCTTGAACTTTGATCTCTAGCTTGATTGAGTGTTTTTCTTGTTTGGAATTGATAGGAAATTTGGTACAATGAGTTCTGAGATTGTTCAATACATTTTTGTCATTCTCTTGATGTATTTATAGCATTCTGATGCCATATGACCGTTGCTTTGAAGAAACTAATCGTTGGAGTGCATTTAATGCTTCTGCAACTTTCTGTGACTCAGCTAACGTACTTTGCCATTACAAGACATACGTTGATCATGCTGCATTTCTAGATAACATGTGTTGCAATAATCGTGACGTACGGTGATCATGCCAGCTTCCCAGATAACGTACGTTGACTTTCCTTTGCGTATGTTGTGATCCTTCACTACGTACGTTGTATATGTATGGCGTACGTTGTGCTTGGTCTGAAACAATCCAGTAGCCTCTGTTTTCTTTCCGAGCTTATGTCTACGTACGTTGTTGTCTATAATGTACATTGTGGATAAGTGCAATGTGTGTTGCACGTGAACTACGTACGTTAAGCTACATGCAGTGGCTTGTTTTACATTTCTGAGCTCTCCAACGTGTTCCACTTCAAGTCAAACGTTTTGCTCATCATCAAAACCATTTGTACATCATCAAAACATATAAGGAATTTATTGTTGATCACCCATGATCCAACACATGGCTCTTTGGGAGGCTTTTGGTCAGTTTTTCTAGCTCTTTCCTCTTCTCCATATATAGAAGTCGCCTCCCCCTCTTCTGTCCCATCTTCTGGTTCCCTGTCTAAGGCTCCTCCTGCTATGCCTCTCTTTCTTACCAAGTTCTTGACAGCTATGAGTCTTTTCCTTCCTTTCCCCTCATTACCTGGAGTACTCCAACCGATATTGAACTCCTTTAAAGGCAGATTTAATGCACACTAGTGGTTTTTATTCCCATCATTGACCGAGATTTCTGATCGACATTTTTTCAACCCAATCCCTTCAATTATAAGTCCATCTTCCAGTTGAATTTGAGCCTTTTTCTTCTTCTCCGCCTTGTCTTCTTTTAGAGCTTGGTAATACTATGAAAGAGGATTGCCTACATAAATCTCTTATGTTTTCCCCCCCATTTATGGATAAGAGGAGGCCTTTTGAATCATATTCCTTGCTAGTTGTTTTGCTTTAGTAACTTTGGATAATTTATTCTTGTCAATAAAATGACCATTTGCTAGTAAGGCTTCATCCTAACATCGCTGCAATCCTTCCTTAATTTTGTAATCTTTTGCTGGAGTTGGTTCCTCACTACTTGACACTTCTTCTCTATCGGTCATCAAACCATGTTGCATCCCCATTTTCTCTGTACCTTTGCCAACAATCTCTCATAAGATATTCTATACTTGTCAACAATGCCGTCTTCATTTTCTCCCGCAAGCTAGATAGTGAAAGGCTTGGTGAGATCTACATTTATTTTTATCCTTATTGTGTCACACCATATCCCAGCCAGTAGTTTTTCATCTATCTCTAATGCACCTCCTAGAAGCCTTCCAAACTGGTAAGCATTATTGGCATTCATATGCGCTAGAGGCAGGTTATATCCAACATGGATTTTTTTTGAAATTGACTTGATCAATTGTTTGGTTAATTGGCCACTCCCTCAACACCAACCAGCTAGAATTAATTAACAAAGCCTGAATGTGTTCATGCCTATACAATGTAAGCCTTAATTCTTTGTGAGAGTCCTTTATCACTTGTTAATTGTCTGGGCTGAGTAAATCCAACTTGCTATTACTTTCTCAAGGAGAATCATATGTTGCACCACTTCCTCTGTCCTACCTTCAGATGAGAGTTGAGCGATCAGTTCTAAGCAAGTCAGATATGCTGTTCTAGTGAGTAAGTCGAGCATTTGGGTAGGATCCATTTTGTGGAACCACAACAAATAACCAATTGCAACTTCTCTAGCAATATGAATGTGAAAATAGACCAGTAGCTTCTTCTTCCCACAAATGAGACTATTGTTTCATTGGTGTCTACCCTTCATTATTATCCTCCAACTAACCCACAATGAATTCACCTAAGCAACCTTCATTAATGCATAATAGGTTTGCTTGTAGCTGGGCTCTGACCAATTGTGATTCTCACCATCCAGATCTGAATCACCCACTATTGAGGAGGCTTTTTAGAGAATAAATGCTTTAGGTGAAGGCAAAACCCATTAGAGAGTCTGTAATGAAGAACAATTAAAATGGTAGGCTTAGAGTGATGTGAAGAGTAAACCCTAATTCGGGATAGAAACTCTATCGAAAGAGACAGGAGCTCCAACATGAAGACTACGGTCCTAATGTATAATGACAATTTAAGAGGGGGTGAATTTGATTTTTAGTAAGTTAAAACTTTGTTGAAATGCTTTTGCAAACTAAAACAAATAACAAAGTTCTTTTATACTAAAATCAAAGTTAAATACGAAAGTAACTTAAAATCAAAGATCCAATCCACATAAAATAATATAAATCAAATGAAAATGCAAAGCAAGTAAGAGAGGGTAAGGAAAGAGAGCACAAATCTGATTTATAGTGGTTCGGTCCTCATTGACTTGCGTCCACTCCTTTAGATCCTTTAGAGAATTTTAATTCACTATCTTTCTCACTTCTGGGTGGAGGAAAACCGTTTACAACACTTATTTTTGTGGGTTCAACAAGCAAACCGTTACACCATGTTTTAAGGACAAAATAAGCAAACCAAATCCCTAGTTTTTATGGGCTCAATAAGAAAACCGTTCCCTCTTGTTTTTGCGGGCTCAATAAGGAAACCGAACCTCTAGTTTTTGTAGGAAACAAACTAAGAAACCTACACTTTTAGTTTTCTAATGCTCACTAGCAACCATTCTTGTTTTTCTAAGGTATAACATGGAAACCTATCTACCTTCAAACAAACAACCTTACTTGTTACAAAATCAATCCAAGATATAGCAGATTTAGAGCTCACACCAACCTAGAAATGTGATAACAAGTAAAGAGCTCAAATGAGTTAGAAAGGTAAAAATGAGAAAGCAACTAGCAAACTTAGCAATAGTCTCTCTTTTCTCTTCTGGCTTGAGACGTCTATTTATAGCCACTTGTGAGAATATAGCCGTTAGAAGTTTAGTTGTTGTGAAAGAGTAGAGAATTATGTCCCTTAATGGCTTCATAACCTTCTATGTGCGTAGTGCTTTGATTCAACTGAATTCTGTGCACTTTGATCTTCCTTTTGCGTGCATTGCTTTGAACCCAGTAATCACTGCCTTGAATAGATTGGCATCTACGTGCCTTGTTCCCATTCTATGTGTGTAGGCAGTTGATCTAAGTGCTTTATACCATGTTCTGCGTGCATTGCTTTGAATTCCAGAATATGCATTTTCACTCAGTGATTTGCTACGTGCATTATTCTTTCTTCGACGTGCTTAGTCGTTCTTCGGCAAAGATAGCGCCTTTGATTCTTCCTGTGACTATGTTAGAGAATATTCAAATTCAAATCTCAAGGAGAATCTTAGCTTTTTCCTCTTTTGAAGTTTGTCTACGTGCATAGTGACTTTAGTTCAAATATTAGACCTTTAATTCTTCTACGTGCACTGCACAAGTATAAAACGCGTCTCTGCCTTGTCTTGTGAGCTCTCTCCAGTTTGCATCATGAACCCGTCTACGTGCGTAGCATGTTCTTCTGTGTGTTTAGTATGATTTCACCATCAGACCTGAGCGCACTGCAATTCATCTATGTGCTTTGAACCTCTTCAACGTGCATAGAGAAATCTTGGAGCTTTCTACTTCTCTAATACAATGCATCTATGTGCACTGCATCGCCTTCTGTGCACGTTGAATCTGCTTTGCATGTATTGCATGACATTTCACGTGCACAACATCCAGTATTTCATCTGCAACATGCACTGATCCTCCTAAACATGCATTGATGCCATAAATCATATGTTCTGCAACATTTCATTTCTTTCATGGATGTTTTATACGCATCATCATCAAAACCAAAGTTAACAACGAGGATGAATTGATTCCATCGATAAGATTCTTGAACAAAATACACAACGAAGTCAGTGCAAGGATTAAACATACCATTATGGTGAGGCTTCTATCTGGAGGCCTCGGTTACAGGGGCCTCGACGCCGCCATTAAATAAGTATGGAAGTCCAAAGGCCACTATAGGATCATGGATCTAGTAAACAACTATTGTCTGGTCAAGTTTATGCATGAATCGGATTAGGCTCATGCTTTATTAGATGGACCTTGGATCATCTATGGAACTTACTTAACGGTGCAACCTTGTACACCGAGTTTTTCAGCCAAGAAAGTGGACGTGACAGCGCTTGCAGCTTGGGTTCGCTTTCCTGCCCTGCCTTTTTAGTATTATCATAAGAACATAGTTAGGGCTATAGGTAAAATACTTGAGAATGTCGTTCATATAGACTATAACACCAGCATTGGAGGTCGGAGGAAATTCGCAAGGATGGCCATTAAAATTGATGCCACTAAATCGACTATTCCAACAATCCTTGTGGATGGGCACTACCAAGCAGTGGAGTACGGAGGGCTTCCCACAATAAGCTATCATTGTGGATTGATTGGTCACCTAGCTGAAAAATGCCAGAAGCCAATTCAAAGACAACCGCAAGCTAACAAGGTTGGTAGTTTCATTATGTCATCCTCTACTGCACCAGAAAAGGAAAAGGAACAGAGGGATACGCCGTTAGAGACGACAATAGAGGACACACCGGTTATCGAATGGCTCATCACTCTGAGGATACACGCACCCAACGGTCCAAAATACTAAATAGGAATGAAATCTCCAATCAAGGAAACCTTGCCAAGCCAGTACAAGGCTCTGATGGAAACAAAAATGAATTTGGCAACGGATCAAGATTTGAAATTTTGTCTCAGGTTAATGTCGAAGATTGTGGTAATGATTTGGCAAGTTCGGTGACTAATATCAAGGAACCACGAAAGGAAACTGAGCAAATGGGTAGGGAGAAGTATGAGCAAATTACTTGAGGGGGAAAGTGGAAGAAAAGAAACCCAGAGTTATAATAGGAGTGGGAGTAGTATTTATAAAGCCAGAGCCCACAACCGGGCCATAGTAATTTGAAAAGTAACAATAATGGACTCACATAGGAGATGGATACTAAGACTCAGGCCAGGATTCAATCTTTAGAATCTAAGAAAGCTATGACAAAGGAAACACCACAAGGAGTTACCCAGAATACTACAAAAACTTCTGTGGCCCTTCCTTGTGTTACCACACTGAATCCCGAGATGAACTCAATGGTGGCCTTTTTGAAGGATAGGCTCCCCCTGCTGCCTGTTGGGACTGTACCAGAAGAGCTAGTCTCATAAGGGGAGGTGAAACTCTGAAACAAGCTGCGGGATAAAGGGAATTTGGCTAGAACTCGTAAAATGGGCCTTAGTATCTGATGGATGACAAAAAAACAAGAAAGATGGATAGAGCATCACAAGGACGCTTGAGGCGAATCTTGAAGCTGAGTTTTCCACCCTTGTGGTGTTTGAGCCTAACATTCTAGCTGATCCTACGGAGTTGATAGTGGTGGATAATCCCACCGTTACTTAACCTTCTCTATGTTTCTCTAATTTAACGATGTTCCTTTATTTGGTTTTGTTACGTCTATTTTTGTCCCAATCAATTTATATGATTAAAATTTTTTTCTGGAATTGTAAGAGAGCGGGCAGCGACCGATTTCGGCAGACTTTCGCTCAGTATCGACGGTCTCATAGACCTACGTTGGCAGTCATTCTTGAACCAAGGATTAGTGGAGCAACAACGGATACTGTCATTAGGGCCATAGGTTTCCAAGACTATCATAGAATCGATGCTAATGGTTTTAGCAGAGGTATTTGGCTTGTGTGGACTGATAGCTTGATGGTTGAGATCTTCGAGAACAATCGGCAATTCATTCATGCCAAAATCATTGATAAGCTCAACTAGCCATTTTACTTCACTGTGGTGTATGGCTTCCATAATAGTACGAGGACGAAGAGCTTATGGTTTGAGCTTTTAAGGTTGGAGCATAGTGTAGGTGATAGTCCTTGGTGCTTCGCTGGGGATCTTAATGCACGACTTTTTAATGACGACAGAAGGGGCGGAGCACCATATGGAGTTGGGCTCTGTAAACGCGTTGTTGGTTGGGCACAAATGATTAACATGACGGAAATGGCTCATCGAGGACCCCAGTTCACCTGGTCTAGGGGTAGTCTCCAAGCGAGAATTGATTGGTGCTTTGCTAATACTGCTTGGTTTGCATCCTTTCCTAATAATGTACTCCTTCACCTTCCTAAGTTGCATTTGGACCGCCGTCCTCTCCTGATTCTTAGTGAGGTTTCATTGCCTAGTAATCAATAGAAACCTTTCTATTTCTCAACCCATAGGTCACACATACAGGATTCAAAGATTTTCTTAAAAACTGCTGGGAGAGTGGTGGTATTTATGTAGACAAGGCTAACAAGTTCTGGAGGAATTGCGAATTTGGAATAAACAAGTTGTTGAGTTCATTTATTTCCGAAACAAGAATTGTTTAATCGTATTGGAGATGTCCAACAGGCTTTGAAAATGCACCACTCGAATCGACTTACGATACTGGAAGTGGAGTTAATTGGTGAACTAGAAACGGTTTTGACACATGAATTGTTATGGCAGCAGAAGACAAGTGCATATTGGATTCACCTTGGAGATATGAACACCAAATTCTTCCATAACAAGACTCTGGCCTGTCAAAATCATAATAGAATTGATATGCTTAAATTGGATGATAGGAATTGGTGTTATGACTAGGATATTTTAAGAAAAGGGGCCGTGGAATTTTTCTCTGACCTGTTTACGAAAAAAGATGGGCAGCTCCCTAAATTTAGTGTCAAAGGTGCTTTCCCGGTGCTGCATGAGGCGGATTTGGAAAGGCTAGATGATCCCGCTATAGAGGATGAAGTCAAACAAGCTATTTTCGAGATGAGGCCTAATAAAGCAGCAGTGGAGGATGGTCTTAACACCTTTTTCTTCCAGAACCAATGGGAGATTGTTAAGGAGTCTGTTACTATGGTTGTTAGGGAGGTGTTTGAGAGGAAGGATTTTCCTAAACAACTGAATTCAACATTGTTGGTTTTGATCCCTAAAGTCGATAGTCCTGAAAGTCTTGACTAAACCCATAAGTCTATTTAATGTTATTTATAAGGTTATTACCAAAGTTCTGGTGAACAGAATGAAGACAGTGCTAAGCAGAATAATTGGTGAAGGCCGGGTCGGAGCATTACTGATAATATCATCTTGGCTCAGGATGCGGTCCATTCTATGGGAAAGAAGGATGGGAAAAAGTCTATGGCACTCAAGATAGACTTGCAAAAAGCATATGACAGACTCCGGTGGGACTTCATCGAAGATACCCTTCGTGAAGCCAAATTCCCGGATAAATTCATACGACTTATCAAGTTATGTATTAGTTCTACTTTTATGCAGGTCCTCTGCAATGGTACTCCTACTAAAAAACTTTGGCCAACTCGTGGAATAAGACAGGGAGACCCGATTTCCCCCTATATTTTTGTTCTTTGCATTGAGAGACTTGCCCACTCTGTGCTAGCACAAAGCCGGGCCCAGAATTGGGAACCGATGCATCTTAGCCGGAATGGCATGCCTCTCACTACTTATTTTTGGCTGAAGATTTGTTGCTTTTTGCCAAGGCTGATCGAGTTATGGTTCAAGTGATTAACCAAGTCCTAAACTATTTTTGTGAGGCTTCTAGGTAGGCCGTGAGCAAGGACAAGTCTCTCATTTATTTTCTCTAAGATTGTCCAAGCCAAGGAGGCCAGGCTCCTAAGTTCGGCTTTAGGCATTTCTGCTGGTGCAGAACTAGGCCGCTATTTGGGATTTCCAATAATTCAAAAGCGTGTGAATAAGCAAAGCTACCAAGATTTAACGAATAGTTAAGAGACTAACATCGTGGACGACTTGTAATCTCTATTTGGCGGCAGGATTGTGTTGATTCAATCTATTCTCTTGACCATTCAATTTTATACTTTGCAAACGACTTGTGTCCCAAAAGCAACTTTGTCTCAAATCGAAAGTTTATGTAGTAACTTTCTTTGGAGGGCTAAGGAAAGTGGGAAAAATATATGTTTAGTTATTTGGACTGATGTGTGTTAGCCTAAGGAAAATGGAGGGCTTAGCTTGCGAAAACTTTATGAATGCAACATGGCTTTTTTCATGAAGTTGTGTTGGCAGGTGTATGCTAAGCATGAATTGATGTGGGTGAAAATATTGAGAGAAAACCTAAAGGAGTTTCACACCTTTGGTGTGGCATGTATAAAGATTGGTCGTATCGGTGGCGGATGGTGCCTCGGTACGATTCTGAGAGGATGCTCGGCTCGGAAACAACCACTCAACGAGTTGGCCACTACTCAGTTAACTGAACATGACTTGATGAAGCCGATGAAAGAGTTTCTAAAGGCTGATGGTAAGTGGAAATAGTTTAACACAACAACTACCTAACTCCGTTCTTTTGTTTCTTATAGATTCAAATTACTGGATCCAATGGCCAGTAAAGATATGGTGTATTGGGGCATGTCCAGTTCTGGCATGTTTACAGTTAAATCAGCCTATAAATTACTTTGTAAAGATAGCTGGCATGGG
Organism: Flueggea neowawraea; assembly: GCA_948243855.1. Taxonomy (NCBI): domain Eukaryota; kingdom Viridiplantae; phylum Streptophyta; class Magnoliopsida; order Malpighiales; family Phyllanthaceae; genus Flueggea; species Flueggea neowawraea. The sequence goes on from CAODLS010248681.1 coordinate 9,624, forward strand.
TAGGAGGACAAGTGGAAGTGGGCATGGACGTTGAAGGTGCCGTAGAGAGTTCATATGTTCCTTTGGCGGCTTATAAGGAAGGCTTTACTAACCAACCAACGGAGATTCAGGTGCAAGATTGCCAGTGATCCCTATTGTGATGTGTGTGCAAGTTATGTGGAATCATGGCATCATGTAGTTAGAGACTATATGAATCTAGGTTAACATGGTTCGAACTATTAGGTGATAATTTACTTGCTGATTTTTTACTACAGATGTAGATATATGGCTACTTCATAATCTCAAGGACAGGAGTGCTATGGAAGACAACATTCCCTGGAATGTTAGATTCAGTGTAGCTTGCTGGCTGTTGTGGAGATGGAGAAATGAGAGAATTTTCACTAATCCTATACCGGTTAGATGTTGCAAGTATATTCGTACTATTTCTAAGGAGTTCTTTAGAATTCTTACAGTGTTAAATGATGCTGGTGGTAAACATAAAGTGACTAGATGGATTAGTTGGCACCCTTCATAAGTTGGTACCGTCCAGCTTAACACAGATAGGGCGGTCTTTGATGAACTGACTATGGTATCAGCTGAGGAGTTATTAGAGGGTGGAATGGAGAATGGATTTCTAGTTTTATGATGAATATAGGTAGATGCTCTCTACTTCAAGCAGAGCTCACAACCATCTATGAAGGTTTAAAGCTTTTTTGGGATATGGGGAATAAACATATGAATGTAGAGATTGATTGCATGCTGGCGGTGCAGTTGCTAAACAAAAAACACCTCCCTATTAATTGTAACTGGCCACTGGTTAATGCAATTAGAACCATTATGCATAGGGAGTGGCAAGTTTCAATTGCACACATTTTCAGGGAAGGAAATTAGGCTGCAGACATGATCTCCAAGCTTGGTCGACATTGCCTAGTGGGATTGCATGTTCTTTTCGCCCCTCCATATGTTGTTATTGGATTAATTTGTGGTGATAGTATTGGAACTCCTTATGAGAGATCTTGTAATGTTGTATGAGCTGTTTTTTGGTGGTATTAATAAAGTATTTGTAGATCCGAAATGACAATTCATATGGGTTAATTGAATTTCTAACTTTTTAAAACTGATTTAAAACGTTTTTCAATATTCAAAATAATCAAGACGTGTTAAAAAGAAAACAACAATAATAGTCCAATTCACTTAAAATAATAAATATAAAGAGAGAAGAGATAAAGAAATCAAAGCCAATATTTAAGGTGGTTCAACCTTCTTAGCTTACTTCCACTCCTCAAGCTTCCCCTTCAGAATTCGAATCCACTATGAACTTTCTCTTTCAATGGGTGAAGACAATCTCTACAAGCTCTTGCTTCAAAGGTGTAAGATTAAACCTCTCACACTACAACCCGTGTTTTCAAGACAAATAAGTAAACTATTATCTCTCTATTACAATGATTTTCTTTTACAATGAAGAACGAAAATAAAATCTATCACTCTCAAGCAATAATGAATTTGCAAGTTTTTGAACTATCTTGATAGGTGTATGAATAGTAAGAAAATGTGAACAAATGAGAGCTTGATGTTGTTGCAAGATAATAGCAAGTTGTTGTAGTTATGTTTCTGAAGTGTGTTGGATGTAATTATAGCTTTCCAAGTCGTACTAGTCGTCAGGGGATTTATTATAACAGTTGTGAGATAGAGCAGCCCTGCATTTAATCCTCTGACACAGCCTTTAACTCGAGTTAATCTTCTCTGTTACTTGAGTAAGCCAATTGAAAAATATGTCCCGGAAATGTGTAACTCAAGTTAGTTTCACATTAACTCGAGTTAGCCATGAATATGACCCTTGGGACCACCAACCCTCAATATTTAAATTTGAATTTTGTCAGTCCTAGGTATGATAATTTTGTCTCCAAGTGATTACTCGAGTAAGCCAACTTGTTACTCAAGTTAGCTCTTCCATCCAAGATTCATGTTTGATTGAATACTCGAGTGATGAATGATGATAATCGAGTTGCATTTTTATCTTTGATACCTTTGAATACCTAACTCGAGTTAAGGCATCCTTTTACTCGAGTTGAATGGCACCTGAACTACTCGAGTTGGAGCTTATGAACCATGGCCTCTAGATGCGCCTTTTACTTGAGTTGCGTAGTGTTTTACTCGAGCTGTATAGCCCCTGGATAACTCGAGTTATATCTTGTGTAAATCGAGTTGAATTTCTATGTCTGATTGTTTGATTTTTCTTCCAAATTCTTTGGTTCTTTTAGACATTCTGGTTACTTGAATTGTAGCATATGTTATTCGAGTTAGGCTTGAACGATCATGCTTAAATGTTTAAGTATCAAACCCAATTTTGTTCATCATCAAAACATAAATGGATCCAAATGTTAACTACCCTTGGTTCAATATTCTCCCCTTTTTTGATGATGACAAAACATTGAAGATTTTCATACTCTCGCTTTGTATGTGCATCTATCAAAGGCAATTTTTGAAAAGATTGATCAAGGTTTTACCCTTGTCACAATTGTTAGTGCATACTCAAAATACCTTAAATAATGGCTCCCCCTTAATAAATGATTTACGCAATTGAACTTTCAAACACAAAGAGTATAAAAATATTAGCCAATTTTCTTCAAACTTTGAAGCCAAAAAAATTATCAAACTCACATAGTTTACTCCCCCTTTTTGTCATCAACATAAAAGAGAATAAAACATTAATGCATTGAGCACAAAATAACAACTAAAAACATTCAATCATCATAAGCTTTCTACATCCAAATAGGCTTACAAAATAGCCAAATATAAATAACATCGAAAATTTCAAATAACATGCCAAAAGATGAAAATGCATGAATATGCATGGAATGTCGATCATAATGCCCAAGCTAAGTCATGGAGCCGATGGTGGTGGCGGTGTGGAGGTAGATGGAATGGCGTCATTGTTAGTGCAACGAGCTTCTTTCATCCAAGTCCAAAGATCACTAACAGACCCCAAAAATTTTTCCACCTTTGATTCAAATGCCTTAAATTGTTCAACACTCATCGAGGTCCTAGATGAAGTTGCACCACTTGTGCCCTTTCTTCCAACTCGAGACCCACCTAGAGTGTGATCAATTAGAGGAGGTATACGATTTTAGTCTCTTGGGTTAGCCAACAAATTTGATTCCAATCTCACATGTGCTCGATAAATCCACCTTCGGTTCTTTAAAGAATCCTACTTGCTACATTAATGCGTGGCATTTTGGTATTGAGTGTTCTCTCTACCGAGATAGCCTAAAGCCTCTCTCAAGGTCATTTATGCCATACCTATATTTATTAAAAGGGTCTTCTCGGCCTCAATTAGCTAAACTAAGTTCACCAGGCTTATTGGGAATTTCATTGAACACCTTGTGGGCAAGCAATATCTCTATCCTAAACCTTACAAGTTTAATACTTGTAGACCTCACCTACCATTCATCTCTCGATACTTCAACTAGATTTATCAAAACTACAACTATAGTGATCTAGCACAATCATAGTCAATCATAACAAGCTATTAAATCAAATCCATGGACAACTATTCAAATTAAGAGGATAAACACAATACCCATTAAAATGAACTTCAAATAAGGAATTCAAGGCACATAAACAATACCCATTCATTAAAGAGCAAGTAGTCATCAATAGTCTACATCTCTAAGCCCTAATAAGAGATTTAAGCTACCATAATTAAAGGAAACAAAAATAAAACAATAAAAGTGAGAATAAAACATGGTAACCAAACACAAATGTTAAGAAATAAAGGAAAATTTGATATGGATGACGCCTTCAAGACTCCTTCAAGAGATCCCCAACCTTCAAGCTCTTCCTTGTGTTCTTGCACAAAACCATAGAATGTTTTATCTAAAAATTGAAAAGCCAATGACAACGATTCTAAGAGTTACTACGAATGCCTAAAAGAGTAAGTTTTAAGAGTATTTATATCCCTGTACATGACGTCAAAACCCTACCAAAATTCTCTCCAAAATGCCCATTGAATGTGCTTTTGGTCCCCATATTTTCTCTTTCCTCATCACAATTTTTGTTCAATTTAGGAAGGTCTCATAGCCTGGCTTCACGGTCGTGACCAAGGGTGTGAAGGCATCACGACAGTGATTGGCTTTTGCTCATAACCGTGAGCATCTTCTGGACGGATTGAAGCCACAACTTGATGTTCACGGCTATGATCCTTGCCCATGAGGGCATCATGATCTCCCTCATAACCTTGATTAGCTATGTCACGACCCATTCCCGGGACCGCGACCGGCGTACGAAATGAACCGTCTATGGGAGCCCGGCTCATCCCGCACAAGCCTCATAGTACAAAACTTATACCCAAAAATCATATTTAAATAAATATGAATAACAAATAAAAATATAAACTTTGTTTATTAAAAAAAAAAATATCTATAACATTAAGTGCGGAAATTAATTTCAAATTAAATCATTTGAAATATCAAAAATCTAAACAAAACCCACAGTAATCCGGTGTGTGGAGCATCTAACAAATCAGACAAATGGGCCCGATCAAAAGGGCATTGACCGCAACATCAAAATCCCTCACTGAGCATCAAAGTCAACGAACAAAATTTCTCAGAGTCACCTGCAAGATGATAATAAACAGGAGACAAACAAACAAAGAAAAAGGGTCAAACCCTGTGAGTGAGGGACAACACTCCAGATT
>CAODLS010248729.1:0-16857 GCA_948243855.1 Flueggea neowawraea
CGAATGATGATGAATTAAGATTAGTATGTTGCTAAGTGGATAATCACGTTTTACTGATTATGGATATGAGATATCAATTTAGAACATAGATGCATGTTGAGAACATGTATTAGACTGGCGCGCTATGAAAGTACTTCATGAATTGTTGTCACAAAGTAGCTTTAATGCAGTGGTGATGTTTAAGTCCTCTGATTGAAACTCATTATTGACTCCTACATAAGGAATCACATGTTTTGACGTAGTCAAACGTTATCCGTAACAGGGTAACAATAAAGGCTATGATTGGATATGTCATGAGTCACGTAGAGGAGTGATAGTGAGAGTGATGGATTTGTTCCTCTTATGAAGAGTGATATCTCTTGGCCACTTGATGAGTATGATTAATGGAATGTATGCATACTCGAATGAATTGATAAATGAGTTTATCAATGTCATTTATTATATCAATCTACTCAAGATCAAGAAACATGCTAAGTAATATAAGGTTGACATGTGACCATGTCTTATACTTAAATGAGATATCGGGTGACAAAAAGATTAAACATCAGACTGTGAAAGGTTAACTCGGATCACCGACAACCACTCGATTTTGGGTTGACATAATATATTACTAGATACCGCTTATGGACTTTGGGCCTAAAGGTTGGGACGAAACCCATAGCCAATTTCAAGTGGGCCTATAGGGTCACACATAAGAACGAATTGGATTGATTACAAAATATTATCTCTTAGTGATGAATGAATTATTAAGATGGTTAATTTGATTAATCAATAATAATTCAGGATTTTATAATTTATGTGTTAAATAAGATTTAATACATAGTCCATTAATGTAATAAGTTTTTTTTAATATGAATCACAAATTATTATGGGTATATTATTATGTATGACAAAATAAATTCAGCCCATATGTTTTAATAAGGGAGTGATTTATTTAATGATAGTGTATCATGAAATTAAAAGCCCAATAACATTAAAAAAACCCTTAAAAATTCAGAATATATCACACTCCTATTTTTTAGGAGTCTTTATTCTTGTATGAAAATGATAGAAAATTCAGCACACTTCTATTTATAGGAGTCATTGTTCTTATGTGATAATGAGTTCTTATTCTTGTAGGACAAGTAAAAGAAACCTAGTACACATAGAATATGGTTTTCTATGCCTATATATAGTGCTTGGCCGAAATTTTAATGGGTGATTAATAGTTTTGAAAGAACAAGGCATTGCCGAATTTGTGTGCCAAAATTCAAAGAGAGAAAATTTATTTTGTGAGCTTTAGAATAGAGATTCTAAAAGGTGCTAGTACACTGCAATCAATCCAATGTAAGTTCGTTTGTGGATACCTCTAGCAACGTTCGCGTAAAGACAACATGATTCCACAAGGTGATTCGGGTTCTTGGTGCTAAGAGTTACACCAATGTTTCATACAACCGATCGATCAAGCCTTGATGAAAGGTAAATCTTCCAACCTTAATTATATATGTTGATATGTATGGGTCCTTAGAGGAATTCAAGACATAATTTTTTTGCTATTTCCGCTGTCATGATTGCTTATGAATGTCATAATAGAGCCGAGAATTCCAACAAAAGAATTCGGTGGCATCGGCGGAGCAAGAGTGGTGGAAAAGAGAGAAGGCGTTGGAGATATCGATGACAGTGAAGAACGGCCCAGTCGTCGCGACGACGAATATCAATTTCAAATTGTGACGACAGATAAAGAGGATGGAGGGAGGAAGGGGAGAAGAAGAAAGGAGGAAAAAAGGAGGGTGGCAGCAACACTGTTGACAAAGACAAATGAGGAAGAGAATTGAGAAATGAGAGTTAGGAAAAGAAAGAGAGAGAGAAGTTAGACGAGAGAAGGGTGTGAGGAGAGAGAAAATAAAAAAATGTATAAATATTGTTGCATTTGTGAAATTAAAAACCTGACTGTTGCATACTAGAAAATACAATCCCTTATGTTACATATGTGAAATAAAATGACAAAAAAAAGGACATGGAGTATAATTTCCTCAACTTTTAAAGGTTATGTGACGTCCCACGTCAACATGCTCTCTTTATAGGCTAAAGAATAGAATAGTCAAATAAAAAAATAACAATAATATATTTGTTATAAAAGTCATAATTCGTGTTTTCTTAATACATTTTAAAATTTGTAATATATTTGTCAAACTAAGAAGTTCTATTCTTTTAATTGATTCACCCTGAAAATCACTCTTAATTCTTTTAGTTTTTTAAACTCTCATGTTGTCTCAATGTTTTGTCTAAAAAACACCAAAACGACATCCACTCAAACATAAAACGGCATGGCAACATCGTCAAACTAGCAGTTCTCGTCTGGTCTTTCTTATAAAATAAACGCCACAACTATCGTCTTACTTCTTTTCCCCTAAACCCTCGCAGTCTCTCCTCCGTTTGCGCCACCGCCGTTGATCACCACTTCACAGGTACGGTTCTCGCTCCACTATTACGTAAAGTTAGAACTGCTTCGAGGACACTTCTGTTTAACCCTTTTACTAGCATTTTCAATTTCTCTTCCTAATTTTTTCAAAAAATATCAAAACCCTATCTGTCATGAAACCCTAATAATGATAACGATAATTATATTTAGCAGAAAAGAGAAAAAAATGTCGTTGTCGGACGAGGAAAAGAGTAGGCTTTATAGGATACGAAGGACGGTGATGCAGATGTTGAAGGATAGAGGGTATTTTGTTACGGATTCTGAAATTAATATGACTAAAGAACAGTTCTTGTCGCGGTATGGCGATAACATGAAGATAGAAGACCTTGTTATTAACAAAGCCAAACGTAATGACTCCTCCGATCAGGTATGGCACAGTGAAATGCGTTTTCTATCATATAGTTTTTATTGTTTTTTGGTCAATTGTTTCGTACAGTTCAATTATCGCTGTTAATGTGAAAATTGAGGAAGATTTGGCTTCATAGTGTACAGTGGAAATCGTTAATTTTGTATATGACGATGATAAACAAGTGAAATTTAGTTTGATTATCTCATTGGAAATTTTGAATTATGAGTTAATGCGTGTGGAAACATACTTGGAATGGAAATGTGAGAAAGAGGGAGCTGTGGGATATTATGAGTTCGTTTGGGATTATTGGCATCAAGTACAACAAAATTTGTGGTTATGATGTTGGCCTCCCATTGAGGATTACATGGTTTTTGCATGAATTTATTGTTTAGTTTATTTTAGGAGGATTGTGATGGTAAGCAACATGCTTTTTTAGGTCTCATCATTTTCTTCAGGTTAAGATTGTTGGTATTGCCTGTTATTGTCTGTAACTTGCAAAATAAATTACCAATTTGTATGCTTGGTCATACAGAGTTTATTGATATTTATCATTTGAACATGCATTACAGTGGGTGCATGTGGTTGGGCTGTTTAGAAATTCATTCATAACCATTCTTTCTACATTTTCTTCCTGCAATTTATTTTTCTGGTTTCTTTACTGGCTGCTTTCCCTATGCCAGATTTGTGTTTTCTTTCCTGAAGAACAGAAGGTTGGTGTTAAGACAATGAAGACTTATACCAATCGCATGAAATCAGAGAATGTGTTTCTGTGCAATCTTGGTGGTTCAGCAGAATCTGACGCCTTTTGCTCGAACATGTATAAGTGAGATATCTGCAAAATTCAGCTTGGAGGTGTTTCAGGTTAATAAAAAAACATTTTTATGACTATTAAGATACGGTGTTGTGATATTTTGTTGGTACAAATATTATTTTTATTTACTATTGTGCTATCCATGAAAAATATGAAGTGCTTTAGATTATTTATGTTTTTTTTAATACATAGATTATTTATGTTTTTAGGTTTTTAATAAAATACATTCAACAATTTGATGTTATTGTTAGGTTGTAGGGTGCCTCTCTCATAGTTACATCCATGTTGCAAGTCTTTATTTCACATGAAATTATTGAGTTGTGCTAGTGGCCTATAACCAGCTGCCTGTACAAATTGATTTCTGAAATCTGAAGCCGCTGGTTGAAGTCAAATGTTATTGCATTTTTCCTCCAAGTCTGATGGGTAGTATCCTATTTGGTATTTTTGAGTGAAACACTTTGTCAGCTATTAAATGAATTGCGGTGTTAAAATTGACCATGATTGGTTTGGAAATTTGGTTGATTCCTTCCAAAATCTTAATAAGATGGTGATGAGCACTTCGTGGTTTCTGCAGCACTAAGTTTGGTGTGCATTCTGTCACTTCACGTCAGTTTCTGGTTTCTTTACAACCTGCCATCCCTCCTAGTATGCCTTTTTGTTTGAGTAGATGTGCTTAAAGTAGGTGCACCAGATGTTTGCTGTTTAAGGAAGAAATTGACATTTTTAAGTCAATTTGTACAGGAGGCAGAGTTATTGGTTAACATCAAAGAGCATGTTCTTGTCCCTGAGCATCAGGTGCTTACCCCTGAGGAGAAGAAGACATTGTTAGAGAGATATACTGTGAAAGAGACACAGGTAAGAGGAAATTAGTATATTATTTGATTTTTTATGCTTCACGGAATTTGTCTAGAAAGTCTTTTTTTTTGCTGAATCTTTAGTTGCTTGGTTAGGGGATATTGTGTGTACGATATGTGATGGCTGGAAGTCTTTAATCGTACGCATAGCTGAATCACTTTCGTTCTGCCCCCATTTGTTTATTATCCCTCAATACTTAGTTGATAGAAAGCAAGATAGGAATGGTCTTCAGGTAACCATCTGATCGAGAGAAGAGGTTGCTTATATGAACTTAAGTAGCTTAGTAAAAGGACTAAGGAGTTTCTAAGATACCATCATATCAATCTAAGGAATTCAACAGTGGGATTTTTTGCAGTAGGCACAGGCTGCTTGTGCTTTAAGCTTAATCTATTGTCTTATTATTAAGTTATTTAACTGTCTGCACATGTATTATTGGACTTTTGCAAGTTTTCTAGGAATTATTAATTGTGTCAATAACAATGTTTTAAGAACATTTGATTAGATTTTTGCTAACTTTATGTAATAAATAATTGGTATAGTTTGATTACCGGGATAGTTTCATGTCAGTCAATAAATTTTTTGAACCACAACTCCACCTCTGTCTTTTATACGATACACACTTATTTTTATGTGAATGTTCTTCTTGATGTTCGACGTATCTGACAGCTTGTTTGTTCGGGTGAATTCAGCTGCCCCGCATTCAGGTGACCGATCCAATTGCAAGATATTATGGGCTGAGGCGTGGGCAAGTCGTCAAAATTATCCGGTCAAGTGAGACGGCCGGACGTTATGTTACGTATCGTTATGTTGTCTAAATACTGAAATGATTGATCTTAGAATCCACTTAAACCAGTTGGTTGTTAGCTGTGCTTAATATGCTTCTGTTAAAATGGCTGGCCTTTGAAGAATTTTGTGCCTTGAGGTGACAAGGAAATGAAAGCTTGGAGCGGTAATTGATATGGCAATACAATTTTGCTACTATTTGTGATTATTTTTCAGCACTTCCTTAATATTTGAGAAATCTTTCTTTCCTTCTTCCCTTTTTTGCTTATTTCCTTCGTGCAAAGAGTAATTCCATTTGTTATTTTCTCTATTTTCTAATGTTTGGTAATAGTATAGAGAAAATAAGTCTGTTTTTTTTGTCAAAATTCCCACCCAAAAACAGAATAGAGAAATATTGTTTCTCGACAAGGGAAGGTTGCACGCACTGCAAGTTTACAGCCTTTGATTGTAGAAAAATATTATCCGTTTTCGAACAACTGTCACTTTAGTCCTTATTATTGAACTATGGGACAAGGTCCAATTTTGTTCTACTCATTCCATTCCATATTGATAGATCTATTCACTTTTTTTAACACAGATTAAAAATTGGAAGTTAAATTAGTTAGAAACATTAATTTTAAAATAATTTTTCTAAAGTACTCTTAATAGGTTATTTCTTTCTAATTTAAATAGTAATTAATAACATAATTTTATTTGTTTTTAAACAAGAGCAATATAATATAATAGTTTTAATAAAATTAAATAGTATAATTTTTGTTTATTTTTGTATTTATGTTTCGAACTTTTAAAAATAATATTTAATAATATCTCTTTTGGAATTTTTTATATTTATGGAATGAATTAGTTTTTTCGTTAAGAAAAAAACACAATTAAATACGAAACACTGATGACATGATAATTATAGTTTGAAAACCAACAATTACATCATCACGTTTACATTATATCATGATTAATAATTTTAAAAAGAAAACAATCCCATGGGATAAACGTAAAAGGATGGTTATGTTTATGGGATAGGGTTTTGATCGTAACATTTGATCCAAGGAATTTTGATCCAAATGTTTTTGTTTTAATCAGTTTGGGACAAAACGTTGATTAAGCGACGGTGTGTCATATTTCTTTATTTTTTAAAAAAAAATTAGTACGTCAGTAAGTGAACATTTCAAAGGATTAAAATCAGGGAAAATACCTAAATTCAAGATTTTTAATATTTGTCACTGAGAAAAAGAAAAAAGGAGCGAAAGGAATGGAGAATCCCAGTATACGTATATCCCTAAAGCTAAAAGCATAAAAACTAGGGTTGCTATACTATATGAACACACGACGCACTTTGAATCTCACTCTCTCCCCCTTTTTTGGTTAAGGGGATTCTACTTTCTCGAGAAAAACACAGAAAAATAAAATTCATATGAAGCTTAAGCATCTAGAAAGCCTCTTGGGTGATCTTCAACAGTTCACAAACCCAAATGTCTCTCTCTCTCTCTCTCTCTAAAAGCCAATACCAAGATAATCACTAATGAGAAAATTGATTGAATTTGAGTGTGTATCTACATGTGCAGGTGGAGTTTGAGCAGTATCCTACTGGACCACACATTGCTTCTCGTTTGCTCTACACTGTAATTCTCTCTGCCCTTCTTTTCTTTCGCTTCGTTCCATTAGTTTCTGTATTCAACTTAGTTTCTTTCACTGGAATTTGTTTATTATTGCATTTGTTGTTTAAAGAACTGAACTTCATGGCTTTGTTCATGACAATAAGGTTGCTTTTTATGGATTTATGTTCTCTAATTCTTCTGGAGAAATGGGTTTCTATTCTTTTACTTCTTTGTATCATTTCTTGCTTCATAGTTAGTTAGTTACTTTCACTGGTTTTCGTATGTTAATGTACAAAAAGGGCTACTTGGTAGCTTTTCTCCTTGAGAATGGGGTTGTTATGAATGTTATGGTATTTTTTTAACTAAATAGGTTGCACTTAAATGTGGTTTTTGATTGCACAGGCGGAGAATTCATTTGGGGATGTAAGCAATAAGGTTGTGGCGGATTTTGGTTGTGGTTGTGGTACATTGAGTGCTGCGGCTGCCCTTATGGGTGCAGAGTAAGTTGCATTGCGTTCCTTCTGTGAAACTTCTCAACAGTGGTCCTTTTGGTTGCTTTTGAGACTGTTCAATTGCTTTACATCAAATTGATTGCATCTAGCAACTCAATCTCTTCCAATTTGTGAAAAGATTTTCCATTTGGTTTATGTTATGTTGTTCTGAACTCTCTAACAGGCAAGTTATTGGCATTGATGTGGATTCTGAATGTCTTGAGATAGCAACAGAAAATGCGGAGGATCTTGAGGTATAGCCACTTACTTTCTTATTAAAGGTTGCTTAATCCAAATGATTCAATGTTAATTTGTGAGCAGAGGATTTTTTTATAGCTAACTGGTACATTTTTGCTTTCATGCTGAAACCTGCAGGTAGACATAAACCTTATACAATGTGATATCTCAAATCTGCAATTGAGAGGTAACAACAAGTAAATGAATCTTCCATCTGTTCTCTAACAGCTTTCTGGTTGGATAGGGATAAAACATCACGTTGTTCATTCCATTCATGAGTACATTATATATTAGTCATATACTCATCTGCTGTTCTGGATCTCTTATTTAGATCATTATGTTGATACTGTTGTGATGAATCCTCCATTTGGGACACGAAAGAAGGGTGCTGATATGGATTTTGTTTCTGTGGCTTTAAAGGTATATTTGGTTATATTCATGTTAAATGCAAGTTGTGGTCTTAGAGCAAACGATAACATTCTTTCCTATCTGTCCGTAGGTTGCTTCTCAAGCTGTGTATTCCCTGCATAAGATCTCCACAAGAGATGTAAGGTTTATGCTTTGTTAAGCATTGTGTGATATGATAAACTGATAAATATTTTAGATTGGAGATTTTGTGTGAATATCAGTTTAATTGGAAGTATTCTTTTTCCACAAGTTTTTAATTTGGCCCGAAGTCATCCCTGAGGTTTGAAGTGATCTATGATTGGGTTCCCATTTTTTGAAACAACCCTAATTGCCCCTTTGTCTAACTGCTGTTAGTGACATGCTGATGTGTGTCTGAATTTTCTCAGAAAGTTGGGAACTGAATGGGAGAGTGAGGTTAGTGAGTGCATTAATGGTGGAGAATTTGGGAGTTAAGTGAGAGGAGAGAGAGAGAATTAAGTGAGAGATAAGAGAGGGAGTGTATTAAGAGTTTTTGGGGCAATGATTTTACTGAAATCTCAGGGCTTTTGGGTAATTGTTTCTTTTAGTATTTCAACTTTTTTATGTGTTAAGAATTTGTAGTACTAGGTTCTGAAGTAGCATTTGTTATATATTTTGTTTCTCTTATCTTTCCAGCATGTCAGAAGGGCAGCCTTGCGGGACTTTGGTGCTGCCAGTGCTGAAGTTTTATGTGAGGTAGGTATAGTTATCGTTGGAAATTAGTTTTGTTTCTTTTTTGCAGAAGAAATTATTTTGGTTGTGGAAAATCTATAAACAAGTAATTATTTTGTTCCAACGTAAAATTGATGTGTACTCTTGTTTCCTTGTTTCATTTTTTTTTTAGCTTCGATATGATTTGCCACAATTATATAAGTTTCACAAGAAAAAAGAGGTAGACATTGCAGTTGACCTTTGGCGATTTGTGCCGAAAAGTAGTCTGGGAAAAGCTGTTTAATGTGATGTCAAGATTATTCATGAAGTGGAAATATTATTACATCAAGTTTACACTTCTGGACAATTAATACACATGACAATATGCTACATAGCCCAGGCAGGGATACCAAGTTTCAAATCCCATCAAGATCATGATTATGTCAGAGCGGAAGATTATTTTTCTTGTCAAATTCAGACGATGGGGGAATTGGCAGAGCTGATAGATTGAATGGATATCTTGGGACGATTATGGGCTTTTCGTCGATTTTTTCCTGATTGGTTGTACCGAGTTTGTAAACATTTGTGTACAGTTACTTATCTTGACAATGTGTCAAAATCAGCATGGCTCAGCTGCAGAATTTTGATGTGCTTTAAATACTGACGGTTCTCATCATTCGTATTCATTAGAGAACATTTTATTTGGTCTTAATAAGATCTGTTAGGGTCTATTTGGTTAACTTTTGCTCCAGTGTGATTGCTACCGGAGGGTAGCAGTCATGAATCTTTAATATTGGTGTCAGTCTGTCTAAAAGTTGTTTCGATGTTGTTGAGCAAATGATACCTGCAGATGTCATATGATTTTTCTGGAAATATTTAGTTGTTTTTGTAATGCTATGATGTTTGTCAGATATTATGTATAATCCTTGTTTAATTCCAAATGATTTTCTTAATTTTTTGAAAATCATTCCCATGTTTTATCATTTTTAGAGTCTGCAATTCCAAAAGCAAGTGGGAAAATTTTACCTCCACGATCTCCTGTTGATGCAGTCAGTAGTGTTCTTATATAAGTTGATTTTAGAAAAGTCTCATCAACAATTATTGTTAGTCTATAGTATTTGCATCCATTAATGGATGCAGATATGGTTATATATGCATACTTAAATGTCAGATTGTCCTCCTCTGTGTCTATGTCAATGTATGATCCTGGTTTGTAGTTAACGACATAAACCAGAAACTTGGCAACTTTCCATATGAGTCGCATGATTTTCCTCTCAGCTTTTCCAAGGATTTTTCCTTTAGTCTCCATGCTTTTTGGTAGTTTATGTTTATTCCAATTTGTTTATTCATGTCTTTTATAACATCTTTTGGTCTGTAATTTGCTATTATAACCATCAACTTATTCTTTATGCATTCTCTAACAATTACTATAGTTGCTTTTTTTACCCATTTAGTCTAACATCTAGAGAACAGGCATGAACATTATTCAATCTTCTTATTATAAACTTGTTGGTATTTAGTTGAAACTCTTAAAGTCCATTGACAATTCTTGTCAAAACAAACCAAAAAGTATTCTTTTCGGCATGATTTGGAAATCTTGAACTGGAAGTGGTTTTTCAATGCATAGTAAGTCAATGTTGTTGTGAGAGTGTTTTTGTCTTTAAACACTTATCCAGCCTCAATCTCTATTAGTTTTGTGTTGAGTAGGAAGTCTTCAAAGCCCTTTTCATCTTGTTTATTTTTTATTTGTTTTTCTTATTCATTGTCTGAGCTGACCATGATTTTACTCAAATGGCCTCCATATGCAATTATATTTATAATGGTTTCTATATTTTCACTTTTATTTGTTTGTTGTTCTTCTGGTATTGCTGACGATTCACTGGCTGCCTTTAGCAGATATGTCGCTATTGTTGATGATGTGTCTTGTATAATTTGGAGCTGATTTTCTTGAGTAGTAACAAACAATGGCAGATTTGCCACATTGTTGTCTTTCAATTTCGATAGGATGTAGAAAAACAAGTTTTGATTATCTTCAATCTCAAGTGGTTGGTGCCCAAGTTTCAACTGATACTTTATCTCCAATGTTATTGTTGTTCTATCAACATTCAATAATGTTGAAAAGTTTTAAATTAGTGCCTGATATCTGCAATCATGATTGAGTGTGGCTCTTTAGTCTTGTATTTTGAATAAATAAAGTTCTGATCTCATTCTCTATTATAACAAACCAATATTTGAATGTTCTCTATGCTTATTAATCACAGTTCAAAGTAAATTCTTTAAAACATAAATACAATGAAACAAACAAATATTGATTATATCTAAACAAATTTCAAATAAGATTTAACAATAGGTTTTTTAAACAATATAACAACTAGCTAAATTATCTAGATTAATACAAAGTAAGACATAGTCGTGTAGGATTTAACTATAAAATAAACAATTCATAGACAAGCTTTAAACAAATTCTATACAGGAACTACCAAAAACATTTGTAGAACTTATATATATAGACAGAATAAAAAAAAAATTAAATATGATTTAAACGAATTATTAAAAAAATTTAATTAGCATTGAAAAATAAATATAAAATGAATAAAATATTATGTATATATATATATAAAATCATTATCTCAATATGTGTAAAAATTAAACCAAGAAAGAAACTCATAATTAATATGATTTAAACAAAAGCGAAGTAGATGTAAACACTTATAATTTCAAATTTCTTCACAAGTAAAATCGAATGAATTTAAGAGACAACATCGAAACATATTATTCAAGCATTTTAGTAAGTTTCGTAAACAATGTAGATGATAATTAACATGCTTTTAAACATGTTTAAAGTATTATAAATATTAATTTAAAAAAAAAATTATGCAATTTGTTAATAGAACCTGTAAGAGAAATTTAATATTGATATGAATTATTTTTTTGAGTCTTTTAGCAGGCAAGATCGTTTTCGTAGATTTGAACACTTGTAGATTCGGATTTCATCGGAAACAAGTTCGAAAGTATTGAAGTAACAAAATCAAAATATATTATTCAAGCATTTTCAGCAAATTTTGCAAACAACAGAGATAATAATTTGATAGATTTCACACACTTTTGATTTTCTGTTTTCATTGATTTTGAGTCTTCTTCTTGAGCTTTCACTTCTTTTTTCACATTCACTTCTTATTTCAAATCTGCATATGAGCTCTATATAAGTAGATTTTGATTTTTTTTTTCTCTCTCAAGCTTTCGGATCATATTTGAGATATGTATATGAGCTTTGTATATGAGATTATCATGAAATTCTCTTGAAAATATCTTGAAATATTCGTTTGTAAGCTCGCAAAAGATTTGGTTTGATTTAGATAATGTCAGTCTATTTTTGATTAGTTTTTATTTTTTCACTAAGCCCAAAAATTCAAATTTGGGTTATTTAAGTAACCAGATTCATATAATTATAGACTTTTTCATCCATATACATTTATCCAATGTGAGAATAAAGAGCTGTTGCACAACAGTAGCTTTACATGCCTGCTGGGATGTTACATGATTATTCGGTGAAAATCTAGCAATTTTTGCTCTATTTCTAATTAGGGCCATGCAGTTGTAATTTTGAATGTTGGTGTCCCATGCTGGAAGTTTTGTAAAATTTATTTAAATTTTAAAAATGGCATTCCAAAGCCGTAATATGCATTTTCGGGTCCTGTGTACTTTATGGGCCCTTCTGCTATGATTATGTGCTAGCTACCAGGATGTCACAATTAAACCTGAGATTTTTAACTATGCCACTTCAAGTTTTATGATATTTACAATATAAATTACAAACTTTACACATTAATAATGCCATCTCAGCTATGTCAATTTCAAATATGTCATTTCAGTTTTCTCCTCAGTTACCAATTTGGCGCAAAACATCGTCAAACTCGCGTGCTCCCTCTCTCTCTCTCTCTCTCTCTCCCCCCCCTCCATAATGTCTCGATGTCTCTTTCAGATCACTGCCACCAACGATCTCCACTACCACGTCTTCGTCACCGGTTTTGTCGTCTCCTCTTCCCAAACTCCGCCGTTTTGAATCACTATTCGATCAAAATCGCTTTCTTGAATTGCAGAGATCTGGAGTCAGAGGGAGGGAGAGATCGCGACCATTGGGAATCGAAGAGACAGAGAGAGAGAGAAACATTGTTATTGAAGAGAGAGACATATCGAGGTCGCAAACGACGATGAAGATTGGCGCTCTCCATTGGCGGTGGCGATTCTCGTGTTTCCAGTTATGATGGAGAGAAGGACAGGGCGACGATTGAAACAATAGCTGCCTCTGAAATCGAAACCAAAGAGAGATGGTGGTGACTACGGTGCTGCGAAGATATTCTGTCGATATGGTGCTGTTCATGTAAAATTGTTTCCAGTCTATACAATTTTATGAAATTACACTCTGGTCCTTATACTTACAGAATGACATCATTGAACACTAAAATCATATAAATTAGTTTTAATTAGAAATTGTACACGTTATGTACCCCTGTTTACACCTACATACAATTGTGAATATCAATGGAAATTCATTATATCATTTTTTTTGGCAAAGAATTGTAAACATCCCATACATCAATTTACACCTCTATACACTAACATAATTTTATTAAATTATTTAAAATAACTATAAATATTTTGCACACTTGTATACGCTAATGTTCACCTATGGTATACCCTTTAGAAAAATTCTTCTTCCTTCGAATTTCTCGCGGAACGTCAATTTCATGTAAAAATGCTTGAATTTCTCGTGAATTTCCAAAAGTCGTATTTTTAATATTATGTTGACTTTTGCTGGTATTTTTATGAATGATGTGGAATTTTGAAGAAAATGATTGTTTGGGTTATATTATCTTAAGGATTGAAAGGAGCATTTACATTTTATTAGAAAAATTTTAAAAATTCCAAAGTAATGGCACTAATATTTTAACATGTATACTGGCAGTAGGGGTGGGCACAGGACCAGGCTAGGGGTATTTCTTATAGCCTTTTCATACGGGCTGGGATGGACCCAGTTGATCGAGTTAGGTGCCTATCCCAAACCCGCCCATTCAAAAGGCTGGGCCGGTTAGTGGGCTTTTTTTTTGAAAAAAATGAATATTCTATATTTTTTATCGAAACATAATTTAGCATATGATTTATTACATAAATTATACTATAATAAATATTAAAAAACTCTTAAATTTATAATTGATAACATTTTTACTAATTTATAACACATGATAAATCAAATTAATATTAATATACTATATATTATATATATATAATATAAAAAATCATATATATTATATATATTTAGGTCAGACCAGGCCACGATCTATTTTATAAGTCTTACCTCAACTGTATTTTATTTTAAAAAAATATTGGACCAGGCTGACCAAATATTAGTAGCTCAACACATAAGTTTATCCGCCCATGGGTTGGGCTGAAATGCCCACCCCTAATGGAGGTAAAGTTCAAATTTCCAAAGCCGCTGAAAAAAAAATTTCCAAAGCCACATACTTTAAGAAGCAAAGGTACCGTTTTAAAGCCTTCAAAAATTCGAATTTATAATAATACGGGCTGTTTTTCATTCAGTTTTTATTCGTTTTCTAATTTGATTTTTAAAATACGAACAGGTTTTCATTTTTTTGTTTTTTCAATTTTCATTCAATATTTATTTGATTTTTATTTTTTTAATTTTCATTTGGTTTGACTTTTTTAGAATTGGGCTCTCTCTCATTTGGTATCACTTTTTTTTACATATTCTCATGCATTGTTTAGTTAGAGTCCAAACAAAAAATTAAGTGAAACTGTTGGTATCCAATCACAATACAAACAATAAATAATTAACTGATAATTAAACATACGATGAAGATCCTACTTCGAAGAAACACAATGGAATGGACGGTTTGATACTCTAGAAAATAATTTGTTACTAGTCACTACAAACCACAATCTCTAGTACGACAGGAACGTGGTATATATCTATAATAACTTGATTTTTCCGGTAAATTTTTCGTTGAATTTTTTTTGAATTAATTATTTTTGGCGAATTAATTTTAGTTTGAAATATCATTAAATTAATTAATGATATTTTGGAGTGTTAAATTTTTCTTGGTGTTAATAGAGTTTTTGAAGTGTATTAGTGAGTTAAATTGAGTGAAAATTGGTTGCAATTGGAAAAAAAAGAAAATTGGAAGAAAAGAGAAAGAGGAAGGAACTACAGGTCGTTCAGCATTTGGTGCAAACGACAAGTCGTTTTGTGCTAGTTTTTGGCGACCAGTCGTCCGTATGGCGTAAACGACCTGTCGTTCGCACGCGTGATCAAACGACATGTCATTCGTATGTATCAGACAACCAATCGTTTGGTTGGAAGGAAAACGACACGTCGTTTGAAGCGACGTCGTCTGCGTGTTGCGGCTGTCATCAGCGTATCTGAAACGACATCGTTTCGTTTAAATAAAATGATGTCGTTTTGCTTCGAATCAGCCAGCTCCAGATTTCTTTTTCTTCCCTCTTCTTCAGTTTTTTTCTTCTCAACCGAAGCTTTCTCTCTCTCGACTCTCTCTCCTGAATTTGTCTCTCTCTCCCATCTCTCTCTCTTCCTCTTCAATCTTGCTAGCAACCCGAGGTAAGTCTCTCTCTCTCTCTCCTATTTTATTTATTTTTTTAAGGAAAATTTGATGGATTATGCCGGAGGTAAATATGCATTTTGTGAGCAATTTTTGATGGATTTTGGATGGATTTTTGTTGGATTTTGACAGGGTGAGTTGGTAGAACATGAATGTAGGTTGAAAATGGAAGATTGGATGGTTTTTGATGAAAGGGTATTTGGTTTGAAACTTTGAAGGACGATTTTGGACGTTTGAGGAGGTTTTGGACGACATGGATGTTAGATTTGGGTTCTAGGGATTAATTTGAGTCAATGTGAGTTGATTGGAATTTTGCGTAATGCTTGGTTCGGGATTAGGGACCATTTGGTGTCGTTTTATAACGAAAGGACCAAAATTGAAATTTTGCATAATTTTGAGTATATTGAGGACTAAATCTGATATTGGCATTTTAGGGATTGATTTGTAATTTCTAAGAGTTAGAGGATTAATTTGAAGATTCTCACTTCTTAGAGGATTGTTTAGTAAATTGGGGTTATTTTGGGACTGATTTATAATTTTCTAAAATTTTAGGGACCAAATTGTAATTTACCATGTCTCAGACTAAATGGTAATTTTACAAAAATTAGGGGACTTAACTGAAATTTTGCATAAATATGAGCATATTGAGGACCCAATATGATATTTGACCTTTTAGGATTGATTTGTAATTTTTGAAAGTTAGGGGATTAATTTGAGGATTATGACTTATTGGAGGATTTTTTAGTAATTTAGAGATATGTTGGGACTGATTTATAATTTTTTAAAATTTTGGGACCAAATCGTAATTTGCCATGTTTGGGACTAAATGGTAATTTTACAAAAGTTGGGGGACTTGACTGGAATTTTGCGTAGATTCTGATTTTCGAGGTTTCAGAGTTAGATCTTCGATCGAAATAGGGTTTTCGCCTTAGGTTGAATGTCTACATTTGCATATCATGCATTTTGGCTACCGCCACAGTGCCAGTATCATGTATTTGATTCTGTTTGATATTGTTTCAGCTCCCTGTTCTGGTAAGCTTGGTCAGCCAGCCACTAGTGGTCCGTGACTGGGTTTCTCAGCTTGGAATTTCAGGTGAGTGAAATGACATCTTCAGACATATAGGCTGTGTCTTCTAAATTATATTATTTTTGATGTGTCTGGGTATTGGCATGTAATATGGAATTAATAAAGGATATGGAATTCTAAAATTTGAATTAAGTGAAAACCTCTACTGTGAAATCCTGTTGGATATTTTCTGATGTTTTGAAATAGTTTTGTATTTCAAAACAAACATTTTTGGATGATTTAAATATTTTGATCAATAACATGAAAATATTTTCTACAAATGATATTTTTTCTGAAATTGTACTTCCTAGAAAAGAAGATTCGTTTTGGCTTCTGAATTTGGATTTATTTTTGAAAGAAAATTATATATTCATTTATATAAATATTTTGGAAATATTTATATTCTTTGAAATCTGTTCTTTGGTTTCTGCAAATCAGTTTTTGCATGATCTATCAGTGGTGCTTCCACTGTTACCTGTTTAAATTCTGCATTTAAATTT
>CAODLS010248735.1:0-13923 GCA_948243855.1 Flueggea neowawraea
GGGAGTCCGGCCCATCTCGTACAAGCCTCAAAGATATAAACTTGAACATAATGCTACCCCAAACGTTTATTAAACAATTTAATAAACATGTTAGACAAAACATTCATTTTATATTTAAAAATGAAATACACAAATATCAAAGAAAACATTTGTAATAATGTTTCAATCAAAACACGGTTATCAAATTTAAACAATATATTCAAAAACAATCATAACCCACATATACCCGGTGTGGAGCATCTAACAAAGCTTATAAACCAAGGCCCGAACAAAAGGGCACAACAAACCAAAGACGCCTCACTGGTATTAATCATGCAAAACGGTTACCGAAGCCAAAGACCGTAAACATGTGAATAAAATCAATAGAAGACAGAGAAATAATAGGGGGTCAAACTCAGTGAGGAATAACACTTCAGACCGCCTCATACGTGCCTCACAAAGACTGTTTTGAAAACAATTCAAAACTACACATGCAGATATAGTTTAACGTACATATATACACGTTATATGTTTGTAATAACTTTTCAGAAATCCTTTCGCAAAAGGGTTCGCAAACAAAGCAATCATAACTCAGAGACGTATAAAACAATTTTCATTTTCAGAGTCAAATACATATACAAATATATGAGACCAAAGCCAAAGGTCTAATAATAAAGTATGTGGACTCTGCCATAATCCATATCAAATCATGTATCAGGTCAGGGCATATGGCTACCGACAACCCTGGTAACTGGGCCAATATCAAATCATGCGTCGGACCAGGACACATGGCTACCAGCATCCCTGATAGCTAGGATTTCTCAAAGCATTGGTGTATCAAAGGTCACATTTTACCCCGTAACAGTAGGTGTCCCATATTAGAAAATAAAAGCATACTAATATATAGTATCAAAACAGATTATGCGTAGAAGCATCAAAATCATAGGAGAGATATATAGTACATATATATCAATTTCAAAGCAGAGTCCTAATTAATACACATAATTAGTTTATCATTAGCCAATCCTTAGCTTAGTCAAATTTTAGAATATGTGTTATACACAACAGAAAACATATACAGTTCAAGACACAACTTATGTGTCTAAAATTGTTATTCACTTACCTGAAAATCTAAGTGCAATCGCCAATCAAACCCCACTCGTTGGTGGCTGATCTTGCGGCCAAAACAGGAAGCTGAATCAACGAATATATATCAACAGATATATCAGAAGCAAATTAGAATGCGGTACTGTGGGAATACCAAATGCAGATGCGGACCCTCGAAAGATCCCAAATGATCCATACCGAATGATAATGTATCACTCTGGATCCAAATCCAAACTTTACGTAAAATTATAGTTTGATCATCAACCAATGTAAAATTACGTTCTAGTCCCTGAGACTTGACAAATTACAAAATAGTCATCAGACTGTACTAGGATAGTTAACTAACTTTTCTAAGTAGTCAGAATTCTCAAACGAGTCCCCAAACTATCAGAAATTGACAAAATGCAAAATTACAAAATGAGTCACAAAGGACCCCATCTTACTCGAGTAACACACTGGCTTACTCGAGTAAGACACCCCTCATTTTACTCGAGTAAGCCATACGTGGTTACTCAAGTAAGACAACCCTCATGTCACTCGAGTAAGCCACTCCGGTCACTCGAGTGAGACAAGGCTCCTCTTACTTGAGTAAGAAATAACATAGACGAACCCAAAAATCGTGAAACGCAATTTAATCGACCAAAATCAATACCAAAAACCCACATTGACTCTAAACAAAGCTCTGATCATGAATCTATGGTAGAATCCATCAAGGCAACTCAGAAACACCCTAGATCGTCCAAAGAAATGAATGTTTCAAACCCATTTATGAAAATCCTTGATTCAAATGACTTTGAGCTATCTCTAGATGATTCTAGACTCATAATAACCCGAATAAACAAACCCTAACACTCATACCAATAGAAACAACACGAATCCAAACTAATGAGCATTTTATTCAAAACCCTAATATGAACAATATGAACAATCATGCATAAATGAGGAAATGAAAGAGTTTAGAAGCTTAATCTTACCTAAAAAATGATTAGGAAATTATGATGACCTCTGGACGGAATGGGAGTGATTTGAGAGAGAAAATAGAGTGAAAGGTCGAATGAGTCAGGTAGGGACATTTATAGACCGCTGCCCAAAACAATGCCTTCACTCGAGTAACCTACCTTCATCACTCAAGTGATGCCCTGATTACTCGAGTAACACATCATGTTACTCGAGTAACACCTTTCCCAAGTGTTCTTCATGTTCATCTAAGAACATGACTTACTTGAGTAACACAGAAACGTACTCGAGTAATCCACACCTCCACTCATTCGAGTAACGCTCTAATACTTACTCGAGTAATTTATAGGCCATATTACTCAAGTAACACCTCAAGCTTACTCGAGTAATCCCACAAAGAATTCAACAATCTTTCACTCAACACTCCAGCAACCAAAATCAAAATAGGATCGAACAAAACACTACAAGGAATTCCAATCAGAATCTTACGGGGTATTACAAGAATGCAAGTGATAGTCACAGTACCAGGACAAATATCAGAAGGGTATACAGAGGCAAATTGGACTAACTCAATCAAAGATACCTATGCTCCACACCGACCCAAACAATACGGAACCTAACGTTCTTATACCACATTTGTCACGACCCGTTTTTGAACCATCACTGACGTACGAGACAAACGGTCTATAGAAGCCTGTCCCATCTTGCACAAGCCTCGGAGTACATAAATTCTACCCAACTCCTTTAACTATTCAAAAAATTTAATGAATATAACACATTTATATATAAAAAAGGGAACAATATATGTATAACAAAATAATATCAAAGTATATATAAAATCGTGTGAGTAAAATTGAAATCCCAAAATACAAAATATGTAGCCCAGTAACCCAACAACAACCCGATGTGGAGCTCTAACAACAGAAGCAAAAGTAGAGCCCGGATGAAAGGCAATCAATAATGCCTCACTGGGATTGAGGTGCTGGACAGTTGCTGAGTGTCAAAATGTCACCTGTAAAATAGGTTCAACGTAGACAGAAGAAGAAAAATGGGTAAGAATCCCTAGTGAAGAAATGACACTTCAGATCGGCTCTAGACCTCACAAAAATCATTTTGAAAACAGTTTAAAAATATCGCATACACTTATACGTAGATACCATACAATATACACGCTACATACATAGTAGTTTTCAGAAAAAACGTTTTACCAAAACGTTCACATCCAGAGCATACAACATGCAGTCAAACAATACCAAAAGTATGTATAAATATATACCAATATATATATATACATATATATCTATCAGAGTCAAATTAAGTTGGCTCTGCCACCAAACTAAATATAACATGTATCTGGCTGGATACATGGTCACCCATTTACCCTGGTAACTAGGGCTTTGCTAGAGCATTGGTATACCGAAGGCTACGTACCCCGTAGCTAGGTGCCCCATATTAGAATATATATACAGACAAGCATGCATATCAGAATTTTAATCCTTTTTATAGAAAACATATATGCGTATATATCAATACATATATATAGATACCAGAACAAAAATTTGTTATTAATAATCACATAAGTCCGATTGTTAATTAGCCCAAATAATTATTAGTTAGATTTCAAGTCATATCCAGGCATAACAAAAAACACTATATAGAATTTGAAGGCACAGCCTATGTGTCTAAAGCTGACATTTTACTCACCTGGTGTCCAAAAGCAAAGATCACCAGTCAAGTCCCACTGGTCGAGGGCTGGTCTCGCTGGCATGAGCAAGAAGCTGAGACAGAAGTAGACATAACAAATATCATATTATGATGCTGGTACTATGACTGTACAAAAAATTCATGGTAATGCAAATGCAAACAAGCAAAACCTTATTCTAACCCCTAAACTACACAATATCACCTTTGGTCCTTCAATGCAAATTACCCAAACAATCCAACTCTCGATTCAACCAATAGAAATTACTTTTTATCACCCACATTAACTATAATCGACCTCCTAAGAATGAATATAACATCCATTTTAACTAACAAACTTAAAATCATCAAGATTTTCCACCTTCAAATTCGGATTTCTTGGACCCACAGAAATAAATCACCAACTCTCATCACCCAGCTCAAATACAAGCATTTCTAACTCTCATATACCAAAATCTATCAGAACAACTCCAGATTTAACAAGAAATCATCAAAATCTAGAACCCTAACTCAAGAACAAACCATTTCGTCCAAACTTAGAACCATCCAAAACTAGGCTTAAAATCCAATGATTTCAACTTCATACAACCATATTCTAACCATATTGACTTTCATTTCAAAAGATTAAGAAGATCCGATCCCAACTTCAAAATACGTTCAAAACTCTAGATGAACAAATGTGAAGCAAGAATAAGGAAAATAGGAGATTAAAAAGTGTTTCTTACCTTAAGAATCGATGTAAAAGCAATGAGGAATGAGGGAGGACAGAGAGAAATAAATGAGAGAGTATTTTAGTGGCTGGGAGTGAGTTATGACTGAATAGAAAGGTAGGTGAGGGTATTTGTAGACATACAAGTTGTGTTTCAATCCGAGTCTCCAGAAAGAACACATCTATGTGCATAGTACCTAACTTTATACACGTAGAATCGTGCTCTACTTGGGTAGTACCCCATACCACGTGCGTAGACGGCAGATCTGGGAACCCCTCATTCTCAGATCTACGATCCACGTGCGTTCCACCTTCTACTGTGTGAGTAAAAGGCATTGTGTGCCCACGGTTCACACCCAAAAGATGATCAACACGCACAGAAGTTCTAAAACGTACATAGACGGACCTAAGCACGTTTACGGTCAAAACCAAACCTCGTCTGCATGCCTAGTAACCTGAACAACGCACGTAGATGACCTCCAACGTACCTTACACACACAACACCACATCCAACACATTCCAAACCCTAATATCAATATCCCAAACTCCAAATCACTTTGGAATACTATTAGATTCCAGGTAAAACATACGGGATATTACAAAGATTCTCACTCCCACTCAAAGCTAATTTTCAATTAGACTTATAAATCTCTTGAAACAACTGAATGCTTCAGATTTATGGACATTAGATAGATGTGACCATAACATGTATAGTCATCTATGAATGTGATGAAGTAATACGCTTCATGATGTGCTCTCATATTCATTGGTCCACAAACGTTAGAATGGATAAGTTGCAATGGATATTCAGCTTGTTTTGCTTTACCAAATAGTTTTCGCACTAGTTTTTCGTTAAGGAAAATTTCACAGGTTGGTAATTCAACTTTTCATAAAGTACCTAATAGACCAGCATTGGTTATATAACCTATAAGTTCTTGGCCAATGTGGCTGAGTCTTGTGTGCCATAAATTAACATCACTTTTGTGATTTGATGATGAAGCAACATAAGAAAAACTAGTATTATTGTTATTGACATACTCCAAATCCATAACAATAAAACCATCTATGGGAAAACCAGAGCCATAATAATTACCACTCTAAAACAAATCTACTTTATCTCAAAAGACAAAGCAAATCCATTATTCATCAAAGACAAAATAGAAACCAAGTTCCTTCATATCCCTAGAGCATAGAAGACATCATGTAGCAACAATATCTTGCCACTGCGAAAGGTCAGTATACAAGTGTCAATACCTTGGAACTCCACTTTTGCAATGTTCCCAACATATATCCACTTTGTTCCATGAGGGATTCGACGGAATTGGACATATGACTCACGTTCTCTGGACACGTGGCCGGTCGCTTCCGAATCAACTGCCCATTGAGGATGGCATTCAGTTAGGAACACAAAACTTGCTACATAAGCATTATGAAAATAGGAGTAAAATTTTTGTACCTTTTTGGTAGCATTGCAGTCTGTAGCAATGTGTCCCCTCTGTTGGTAGTTGTAGCATTTCATCTTAGAAATGTGGGACTTTCCCTTTGCCTTTTTCTTTTGCTGCCCTTTTTATTTTTATTTGCCCTTGTAATCCTTTCCTTTGTTCTTGAAGAAGAATGCCTTCTGCTTCATTTTCTCTTTGTTGGATGGATCATTTTGGGACCCAGAATGAGCAATATGAGCCTAAGCATTAATCTTCAGAGCCATCAGACGGCCCTCCTCGAGCTCAAGATGATGTCTTGCATCATTGAAGGTCTGGATGTTAAAATCATGCGTCAAGTGCTACTTCATATGGTCCCAACTAATCGGTAAGGAACAAATCACAACTTGGATTTTCTGCTCCTCGGTCAGCTTCTAATCAGCATTGCTAAGCTCACTGATCATATTTCCCATTTCCCTGAGATGCTTTTTCATGGTATGATCAGGCCGCTTTTGGTAAATGCCAAATTTTATGGTCAAAGACTGGATTTTAGTTAGTGACACACCGCTGAATTACTCCTTCAACACAACCCAGAGATCTTTGGCATACTCGTAGTCTTGGAATTGCTTAGCAATATCTTCAATCATTGAACTTAGAATGATGGTATAGATAGTGGTATTCTTCTTCTTTTAAGCTGTATAGGCTTCACAGTCACGCCTATGTTGAGTGGTAGTGCCCTCATCGGGTTCGACGATAATCGTATCTAAGGGATCAAAAGTATCTTGCTCTTCCATCACTTATCGGACTTTCATAGCCCAAATCTCATAATTATCGCCATTCAACCTATTTTCTTTGGTAAGCTTAGCAACAATTGATTTCGAAGCAGTAGACATATTGTTTAGAAATCTATCACACAAAGTTACATTTAATGAGTAGATACATCAATACACAAGCATTTACTATCCAGTCAGAAATTAAACAATTGCAACTAATTATATAAGTATTGAATTGAATAGTGCAATGTGTTTCCTATTACCATCTTTATCTTAATAACTAATTACACTAAATTCAATTTCAAGGATAACAAATAAATCAGTTAATCCAACTTATAGATTCAGTCTTTAAATATTTTAACTTAGGATTTCTATGTTAGTTATTGCATTAGTGAGTCCATACATAATTAATAATGCAATAATATACAATAATATTCAACATATAAATAACTGCATCCACCACAACTAAGCAACTTAACACAAGAAATAACTTATAATAATAAATGCAACTAACACAATTTATTATCTCAACATAAAAAATGTGAACAACTAATGTAACCAACATCCTAAAACCAAATAACTAAATTATATCCATAAACTTTATTTATGTATGCAATGACAAGTAACCAACAACTTGTCTCTTAACTCAGAACACTAAGAAACTCATCACTCATAGACTAAGTTCCTTATAAGTGATGCTTCAACTTCCTCCCATAGTTCCTTAGGTAAGGTGTATGTTAAATTTCTAAGCCAATAGCTCGGGATCTCACGGTCACTACAAGAACCATGGGTGGCTAGGCTACATGCGCCTAAGCACACCTCTCGCAAAGAAGTTTTCCAGAAAATACCTGAGAGTAGCTCCATAGTCCCCTTCAACCATAGAGACAACAAAGCACAACTTGTGATGCAGATAAGGAAATGATTGAAAGCAAAGCTCAATCATTTGCCCTTCATCAGTGCCCTGCCCAAAACCACCTTTCCAAACAACCCGTTGGATTTCATTATTCAAATGAACAATATGTGCCACAATCCCGTCAATATCAACTAAATGTACTCTAAGATCCAGTTTTATGTCATATAACTCATTTTCCATACATCTCAACTTAGCCCTCGCGACTAGGTCCTAGCTACCATAGGGGTTCAGATTCTTACCATCTGGAATAGACAGAAAAAGGTGGGTTAGTACAATTGATGCACCTCATTAATTGAACATGCAATTAATAGAAGTAGCAAAAAACAACAAGTATAAAATACAAAATATTTTACACAAATAAAATAAAATTTTCCAAACAAAATTCAACTAGAAAATACATAATTTAGATTTAATAAACATCAAATAATTTTTAAAAAAATATTTTTTGGATTTAAAAAGTTTTGAAAAATATACCAAAAAATTTCGAAAAAAGTAAAACACATTTCTGTAAAATTTGAAAAAATTTGGACGTAAGAAACAACCGCACAGGCAGTCACACTCAAGAGTGAGCCGTCTGCAACGTGTCAGTGTCTAAGAAGTCCACGTGTCTTGGAGGGACACGTGTCAAATCCTAATTAGGTCCATGTGGCGACTGGGTCTATGTGACATGTACACGTTTCAGTCCATGCGGAACTACCATGTGTCATGTGTTGACAAGTGTCATCACCTGATTGGTCCACGTGTACCTCAAGATGGTCAGTCTGGCATGCCACATAGCACTATTGCCACATGGCAGCTTCTGGTTGGTCCACATGTGCACCTAGTTGAATAATCAGCTATGTCACATGTCTACTAATCTGTCCACCTACGTGGCATCTCATGCGACGTGGCAGCTTATGAGTGGACCTTAGGGCTGACATGGATGTCCAATAAGCAGTGCCATGTGTCGTTTACGTTGCAACCTACGTGGTCTATAGTGCCACGTGTTGTCTTCTCATTCGGCCAAATGTTTACACATATTGCATAGTTAACATTGGCCTTTTGCCATATGTCTCATTCTGGTTGGTCACTGTGGATTGCATGGATGAATTAGGGACCGACCCATGTACCCTAATTCTCTTTGCACAATAGACCAATGTTTTGCCTCACATATCGAACCAAAATGGTTTTTGTGCGATTTAAAGGCCTTCTCGGTAAAAAAATTATATTTAATACAACTTTTTAGTGTCCAAAAAGTCCACTTTAATATAGCATTTTTATATTTAATACAAATTAAATAACCCACAAATCTTTTTGTTTTTTAAGGACATAGCAATGATCTCCAAATGTAATAGTATGTAGTTTACGCATGTAATTAATACTTGTCTAATTTCATGGAAAGATGTTTTCAGAAATGGGATTAGTGGGAGTTGTGAAGCTTTCCGACAGCGATTTCTCTTCTGCTTACAGGCTTTCTCTTCTGCAAAACGTAATTGAGAGACTGATAAATCTATAAAAACCAAATTTTGTCCCGTGGAAGAGTCAAATATGTGGTATACAACTGATGTTGCTTTCTGGAAACATGCAACGGATCACACACTAAAACGCAGTTCATTTTTAGGCATATTAATGTTGTTTAACGAAAACGCCGAGTAGGCCATCCCCCTCTATGATCATTTGGTGTTGGTTGTACGGTAACGGGGTTCATGACACAATAACCACTATTTTTGGAACAAGAAGCTACTCTGCCCTTCCCGAGTCCATTACAAGTGAATTTATTCACATCAACTCTGAGTCTCTTCTCTAGTTCTTGCCTTTCAGCTCTTCTTTTGAGATTTTGCCTCTTTATAATGTTACTGAGTGTTTGTTTACGGGCAGGCACTGGCATGACCTCTAGACCCATTAGTTTTGCTACCACCCCAGGTTTGCACCAAATCACACTCTCCCCTGCCAAAGTTGGTGGCAAAGGCTCCAACTTGCCACCAACTTTGGGTCAAAATGACCAGCTGCTTTGCTCATTCTCTTTGCCAGTCCATGATCACAGCATACCGATTTCTTGTCAATGGAATGGTTGGAGTTGCGGAAGGAAGAGCGATACATGGCGTCCTTGCCATCAAGAGAAAATCGAGGATATTGGTTGAGTGCATTTCGTGCGTAAGATATCAGAACTGTTGACACAGGACATTGGACCCCTCATGGCAGCGGAATTGAAGTCTTTGGGCTTATTAGCTTTTCTTGCCATTTCCTCCTCCAACTCAAGCCGCAGAATCATGTCTTCTAATGTGGGTGTGTGGCCAGGGGTATGCATATAGTTGAGGTTGACATTGTAGGAAGGGTGTGGTTTGGTTTGGTTTGGTCGAGAGTTGAAGTGGAGGTGTCACCGTTGCAGATGTTTCTAAATCCTTTCCTCATCTTGGAACCAAGAGAGTTGTTGAGAAGGAAGAAGGAGAGGTGCTTCATTGGAATAATATAGAGGTGGCGTTGGGTTGGGTTGTGGATAATTATACGCAACGTATCAGACAGAACGTGAAGGGGATGAAGAGAGAGCGGTGGTGAAGATAGTGAGGGGCACTTAGGAAACTGAAATTCTTGGTTACAGTTGGTTGGTGTAGACAAAAATTCTACATTAAACTAATTAAAAGTAAGAATTCTTCTTAAAATATTTTTTCAAAGTGAACCAATTATAAAAATTTTTGCTTATAATTAATTTGGTGTAAAATTTTTGTTCTACATCAAATATAGCCAATAATTTTTATAAACGAAATCACATGACATGACGTTCACAGGCTTCTCACCTCCAAAACTCCCAACTCGTGCCGTCTTTAATTCTTTACCCACTCCAATCACTAGCCTTTCCAACTCACCGTAGACAGAATCTTGGTTGTTGTGCAAGTCAGGTCAATCAACCCAGAATTGCTGGGCTCTTCAAACAGGGAACCGCAACTTCATACACGGGCCTTACCAATTGAAGATATTGAAGATGGGCCTCGATTTATAAGTTTCGGCTTAGCTTTTTTCTGGTTTTTTCTATTTTCAATGGATTAACAAATAAAATAAAACTGACAAAAAAGAAAAAGAAAAAAAAATAAAAGAACAAGGAGGAGAAATCTCAATTCGGGGGCTTCGGCGTCTGTGAAGGATTGATAGTTGATGATAGTCAGATCCGGTGCGACTCTGACCTTCCGACTTCTCTTCAGTATTGTCCTCTTTGATATCGGTTACTGCTTCTTCGTTGGTTAGTTTACTGTTTCCAATGCTATATTTTCGCTTCTATCAGTCCTTTGATTGATCTAATTTGGGAGAAACTGATTGATCAGGAAAGAAGAAGATGAAGAAGGAGGGGGCTGTTGCAGGAATATGGAGTGTTGTGTTGGTTGTAACTCATGTTCCTTTCCCCATGGCTTCTTCATCTACAGTACCTACTTTCCTTTGGTCTCCTCACTACCATCCGTAATCATCTCTCTCTCTCTCTCTCTCTCTCTCTCTCTCTCTCTCTCTCTCTCAAACTCCATCGTTAAACTAGTTGTTGCTTCATATCCTTTAGCTATTCTAAATATCTGCATTATGTTTTGGGATACCTACAGGATTCCACACAACGGAATCAGTGGAGCTGCTGTTAATTACCAGACAATTTCTTCAAAGGATCTTCCATATTCCATTCTCTCTCAAAAAGACTCCTCTAACTTACTGGTCTTTCCCTTTTTAATTTGATGCTATTCTTAAGTTTTCTTATTTATCTTGCATTTGTTTTGAAATTCGGTGGATTAGGATATTAGTTTTCTTAATTCTTCCAAATAAAAACTCCCCGTTTCTGTATAATTCTAGAATTTTTCTTCCGTACTCTATGATAATTTATCCTTGAAACATTTAAAATGACGATGGTAGCTCTTTCTATCTGTCTCCTTTTTATTTTCTTCATGTTAGAGTATTCCTTTTAAATTTATCTCCTTTTTTTTCCTCATTTCATTTTCAATTCAGTGTTCAGGAAATAAACTTGAGCAGCCTCTGGACCTGGTACTTATTTTTGTCGGTAGAGAGGTAACAATGCAATCTCATTGTGATTTGCGCAGTTTTTCTACTAGGCATGAAGATTATAGTATTTTCTTCTTTATTTTTTCCCTCATATTCTGAATATAAGTCTAAATAAAATAAGATGAGCAGGTATCTTACTCTTTGGTTGACAAAAAAATTATGCCCTAGGCTGTCTTTGTTAATGCCGTTGCATTATGTTACTATTTTATATCATAAATTGTATAATTGCTAGTGAATCGCTCACTATGCACCTTAACTTCTTGTTTGTCTGATTGCATGCCTTTTATTGTTTCTAGTTGCTTTCCTCAGATATTTCTGCAAACAAAAATGCTGACCCCGCATTTTTCAACTTCCTCCAGGTAGGTAGAGCAAGCCTATTACATTTTGAAAGGCTTTTCATTTATTTTCAAACAGGATTCGTAGAATTTGCTGAAGTTCTGTCAATTGCTCATTTCATAGTTATTTTTCATTTTTTGAAAAGGACTCATTTACAAGGTCTAATTTTTCCATGGCATTCCCTTATGTTGCTGCATCTGATGAGGAGACCATGGAGAATTCATTGATTTCCGGGTTTGCTGAAAAGTGTGGGCAGAATTTTGAAATGAGCAATGTTGCTTTTTCAGATTCATGCTCCATGGAGTATGAAAACTTCCAAAAACTTGCAGACGTGGATGCTTTCCTTGTAGATAAAATTTTGAATTTGTTTCAGTTGCCTCCAAATTTGAAGCATTATGAAGAAGTATCTAAAACTTTTTTCCCTACAAAAAAATGTGCATGACTATCTGGTTTCAAGGATGAAAAACAGACAAAATGAGAAAGTAGACCTTGCTGTGTTCTGTCAAGGATCTCGCTCTGTGAAAGAAATAGACCAACCAATAAGTGAATGTCTGTTATGCTTCTTTTGGCTGGAGAATATTAAAAATTGCTTTTCCATTTTTTATTTTTTTATAAATGCTGACACGCATTATGAATTATATGTGCAGGCAAGGTTTCCTCTAAGCTTATTAGTTCCATGGATGCAACTGGAGCAAAATATGCAGTTCTGTATGTTTCCGATCCCATGAGATCAATCCAGTATCCTTCTCATCGAGAGGTGGAAAGGTTTCTCATTGAAGGCGGAGCAAGAAATGGCTCTTTTGATTCTACAGTCTGTGATGAAGTTCGCCAAATCAAATCATCACTCCTGGAGGGAGTTCTAGTTGTAAGTTTTATATTGTTCATTCAGCTTTTGTCATTGTCATTACTGTTGCTTTGACTCTGTTAACAGTTTTTCTGTTTTGATTGAGGTGATGGGGGGCCTCTATATATATTTTGATTTATAAGATCCAGGCGACTGAATTCCCTCTCTCTCTCTCTTTGTGTTGTGTTGTTCCTTTGTCTCTTGGGACTTGGTGATGAGTAGAGGGATGAAAGAACACCTTTGGCCACACACAAAAACACCCATTGCCTTGTATTCCCAATGTTTTCTCAAATACCAAATGCCTAGTGTACACACAAGCGCGTCATGCACGCATGCATCTGCGTGCACACATGCACAACATTTATATACATAGCCTTGTATAGATCAATGCTAAACCTAGTGCACACTATCAGTTGCCTAGTGCCATGAATTTATACTCGCTGTTCCGACAGTGTGTTATGGTGTAGTGCTGCTATTTAGTGTTATTAGTGTTATTTTTAGGTTTTAGGTGTTTGGTTTATTATTGTCTGGCAGTTGCTATTGAAGTGTAAGAAATTACATATTCTTTTTTTGATGTGGTTTACAATCATTATTTGGTTAATTTATGTGATAAACATATAAATTATAGACTTGAGTTGCTCAACCTTCAGAAAAATCTCTACTCTTGATTATTTTTTAGTGTTGTAAAATTTTTAGCAAGAAATAGAAGTATCTAAAGTACATATCATTGGAAGTCAATTAAAAAGAAGTATTCTAGGGACCGGTAGTACTGCTGGCTCGGAAAACTCTGCCAAAAATTCCCTTACGCATAGTTCTGTCTGTTGGTTGTACACTTCTCTTCTGCATGGAGTTGATTTATTTCATCAATATACTTGTGGTTAGGTGTACCCATGTTCATGCTATTTTATTTTTCCTTCTTTTGGCGTGCCTTTGAATTGGAATCTTTATTCGGTTGTGACATGGTGGCCACTTGTGATGTTCCAGGGTATTGTGCTGCTTATCATTTTAATATCAGGCCTTTGCTGTATGATGGGCATTGACACCCCAACAAGATTTGAGACACCCCAAGACTCGTAATTTGTTTCCTTTTTGTCATGGCACCAAAATCTGCACCAGGTCTTTGTGAAGTAGATAGATCATTTCTCTTGTGGTTCCAGTGAACATTTGCTTTTAAT
>CAODLS010248750.1:0-10945 GCA_948243855.1 Flueggea neowawraea
ATGCCGAATTTATACCTTCTCCTTGAGCTATGTGTACCGAATTTTAATCACCAATAGAGCCCGTACCGACGTTCACACACACACAAAAACTATGTGGTTAAGGGGATGTGTTAGCAACAACAAAATCTGTCCAAACAAAACAGGGCATTTGCTTTTGGCTCTAAACCAAGAGATTGATGTTTCTTTCTTTAAGCTATAACCAGAGGTTATTATGTAGGCTTAGAAGGAAAGAAGAAAGGGTTTAGCTTCTGTTTTTTCCTTCTGAAATTCGTTTGGACCTAGAAGATAAGAGAAGAGAGTTGTGTGTTGGAAGAAGAGTTTTGGTTTTGCTGCACTTGTTTTTGTTGCATAAATTTTGCTTAAATAAAACTCCAATGTCCTCTAATATATTCAGTGTTTTTAGGAACTTAAAACACTACAATATCTGCTATAATTCATCACAAAAAATCGGCCACATATCATGCAAAAGTAGTGTCCTAGTTTGACCAAACTAGCTTAGGTTTTAAGAGTCCTTTTCCAATACAACCTCTTCCCTTCTTTTCCTCATTTAATATTTGATAATTAAATCAATGTCCAGGCCTAAATCCACATCCAATGTGTGCCTCCCATGTGGGCCTCATGTGGCCCAAAATTATTTTATCCAATAAAATAAATGCCCCGATAAAAAGACAATTTTACCCTCAACCTAGTTTTGATCGTGTGCGATCCTATTGGTCTATTCAATGTTGGCAATGGGCCTTGGGCCCATAAATCATAGGTGGTCTCTAGCAAGACACTAAAATTACCCAAAACGAATAGATGTTAATTGGCATTAACAAGACCTGATGCAACCTTATACGATCCTTTGCCTATCGATATCCTGATTAGCATAAGGCATTGACCTAGTCATCCTTATTAATTGCTGAATCATTTTCTTGACTATCTGGTAAGATTGATTATGTCAAATAAATGATGTCTCTTATCATTTCATTTGGGTGTGACTACACACTACTCAATCTCTATTAATCAAGTGGCCGGTGATATCTTTTCTCTTTACGAGAGGGGCAATCCCATCACTTCGCTCATGTTTCTTTGTGAGACCCTCTGCATATCCAATCATACCTATACTTGTCAACCAGTTACGGTCACGTTAGGCGTATGTCAAAGTATACGACAAGTCACCAAAGACCCCATAGTGATTTTAGGTATGAGGATTCCAATATAAGCATTGCTTGAGAATGACTTGCCATAATGCAATATTCTCATTGGCGGATCGAATCCAGATACCTTGTTCCAAACTTTGTATCTATGAACTCTGATAGATATTCCCTATCCATGACCTGTAGAACATGATCATTGCACAGAGCCACTCCCGTGGTTATAATCGAATAGGGATGTTTAGAATGAAATTCTTTATTACTTCCAGGTTCTACTATCATGGTCCTCAACCTTGATAACTCAAGTGCCGAATATTCATTCATGGATATTTTATCAACCATATATGCACAGAAAATAAATGAATGATAAAACTAATGCATCATATTTTTATTTCCAAAATAAAAAGGTACATATACAATGAATTGGGGCTAGGGCTTACACTAACAGGAAGACCAAAGCATGGCAAGGCATTAAAAGCTTCCATTCTTTTTCAAAAAGAGGAAAGTGAAAGAGAAACAAGTTTTGATGAAGAGCTAAAATACTACCCTAAAAGGATAGCAACTTATGAGAATTTGTTGAAAAACAAAAAGAATCAACAAAAAGAGATGGAGAGGTTAAAGGAGAGAAAGAAGAAAAAGAAAAAAAGTGACTAGTTCTTCTTCAAGTGATGATGGACATCCATCGGCCAATGTTTGTCTTTCAGCATACTAGGTACTCCTTAAAATCTCATTCTTTTATATTTCATGCAATTTTCATTTCTTGTTTGATTATTGCTATTTGCATGAATTTTTTCTTATGTTGATTCATATATGTGTATTGTTTTGAAATAAATAGGGGGAGAGACTATCTTTTGTTATATGCACAAATTGTTTTTGAAAGGGGGAGTAAATATTTTGATCAATTATTAAATTTTTTGATTGATGACAAAAAGGGGGAGAGTGTTATGTGTTTGGTTGAAAGGGTTAGAAATTTTTTCGCATTCATTCTTGCATGATACTAATCTAATGACAAGGATGAAATCCTTGATCAATAATGTTGTCTTTGATGTAGCCATTAACTCCTCCAAGTTTTTTCATCATAAAAAAAGGGAGATTGTTGGATCATTGGTGATCAACATTAAGTTCCTTTTATGTTTTGATGATGTACAAAAGGTTTTGAGGATGAGCAAAACGTTTGACTTGAAGTGGAACACGCTAAAAAGCTTAGAGTTGCGAAACAAAGCTCTGCAAATGAATAACGTACATTACAAAGCATATGAAGTACTTTATCTATAAACTATATGATATGTTAGAAATATTACAACGTACATTGTGGATCAGCAACGTCTGTGGAGAAATTCACAACATACATAGACGGGGGGCAAAAAGAAAATAAAGGCGACTGGATCATTCCTGACCAAGAACAATATATGCTATACATGCACAACACATGTAGTAAGGTGAACAACTTACATAGATAAAAGTGCAACGTACGTTAACTGGGAAGCTGACATGATCAGCGTACGTAAAAAGAAGAACAATGTATGTTAACTGTAACTCAACATGATTAACGTATGTAGACATCAGTGCAACGTATGTTATGCATGACCCAGAAAGCTACAACGACATTAAATGAACTCCAACAACTAGTTTCCACAAGGCAACGATCATATTGTTGGAATTCGCAGCTAGTTTATGACATTCATAATCAATTAGTGTAGCAAAAATAACAAAAACTTTATGCCTAGAATTCTCCCAATGACCCATACACATCAACATATATGATTAGGATTAGTAGATTTACATTAGATCCAAAGCTTGAACATTTTATCTTATGAGACATTGGTGTAGCTCTTTTGTACCCAAAACTCGAACCACCTTTTGAACTCACGTTGCCTTTGCGCGAACGTGTCTAAAGGTGTCCACACAAATGAACTTGTTTTGGATCATTGGAGTGTACTAGCACTTCTTTTAGAATCTCTATTCTAAAGTTCACAAAATAGTTTTCTCTCTTTGTAAGTGACACTCACAAATTCGTCTTAGCCTTGAAAGAATAGCAATGGGTGAACCATATTTATAGGCATATGATGAGACCTAAATAGGTGCATAAAGGAATCTAAAATTACCTTCCTTGTCCTTCAAAAATTTGGCCCTCATCCTATTCAAGCAGTAGTGTGCCAAATTTCCTATTTCGTCTCACTAGGTTTGTCTTTCTTGTCTCACAAGAATAAACACTTCCTAATTAAATTTGTCACACACAAATTAGGGTTTTATTTTCATTGTCATACAAGAATAAAAGTCCTAATTAGTCATGGACTCCTAATTAGTTAGTGCATGTGCCGAAATTCTCCTTGTCACACAAGGAAAGTGACTCGTAAAAAATAGGAGGATGGATGTGGAATTTCTCCCTCCCTATTTAGGTTTATTATGCCAAAATTTTCATGCTCCTATATAGGTTAAGTTTTGCAGAAATTCACATGGGTTTCATTAATGTTATTGGACTTTTAACTATATGATACATTATCATTAAACTAAATCACTCACATGGGCGAAATTATGTCACACATAATTAAATAATTATAACCATGATAATTGGTGATTCATTTTAAAAGTCCATTACATTAATGGACCATCTATTAAATCTTATTTAACACATAAATCATAAAACCCTGAATTATTATTGATTAATCAAATTAATCATCTTAATAATTCAATCACCACAAAGAGACAACCTTTGTAACCAATCCAATTCGTTCTTGTGTATGACCCAATAGACCCACTCAAAATTGGCAATGACCCTTGTCCCAAACCTTGGGGCCAAAGTCTTATAAGCGGTATCTAGTAATACATTATGGCAACCCAAAATTGAGTGGATTTTGGTGATCCGAGTTAATCTTTCATAGTTTGATATTTTGTCCTTTTGTCTCACGATATCTCATTTAAGCATAAAGTATAGTCACATGTCAACCTTATATTGCTTAGCATATTTCTTGATCTCAAGTATATTCATATAACAAATGACATTGATAAACCCCTTTATCAATTCATTCGAGTTTGCATACGTTCCATTAATCCTACTCATCAAGTGGCCAGGAGATATCACTCTTCATAACAGCAACAAATCCATCATTCTCACTATCACTCCTCTACATGATTCATGACATATCCAATCATAGCCTTTATTGTTACCCTGTTACGAATAACGTTTGACTAAGTCAAAACATACGATTCTTCATGTAGGACTCGATAGTGAGTTTCAGTCAGAGGATTCAAACATCACCACTGCATGAAAGCTACTTTATAACAACAATCCATGAAGTGCTCTCATAGCGGGCTAATCCAATACATGTTCCCCAACATGTATCTATATTCTAAGTTGATATCTCTTATCCATAATTAGTAAAAAATGAGTATCTACTTGGCAAACTAACCTTAATTTATTATCATTGTCATGATAATAATCGGTTAGGGACATTTAGAATAGTATTCCTGTTATACTTATGGTTTTACTATCAAGTCACACACTTGATGACATAAGGAAGAATAAACTATTCATAAAGTTTTATCTTGATAAAATATATAATATTTCATAGAAATAAAATCTCTCTTTTATTAAATAAACAAAATGACAATTTATGCATGTTTGGACTAGGACACAAAACTAACATATATGGCATTGGAATGCTATAAATACAACAAGAGAAGGTTGAGAACGTGTTGAACACAATTAGAAATCATTGTCCCAAAACTCCAATCAAATTCAACCATCAAGAACACCAAATCAAGCTATAGATCAAAGTTTAAGCATCAATCTCATACATTCAACTCTAGCATGGAGTTTCAATCTTTGTATACACTTTGAGAGTGTGACAAAAGATTTGTTGTAAGCCTATAGAAAACAACATTGTAGAGTTTTGTTGTGAACCTAAGGAAAACAACATTATCTAGGCCTTGGAGGTGTTGAGCTGGAATCAACCTTGTTGTATTGGTTTTGTTGGATTGAGCTGACATCAATATTTGTTTTAGTAGAAATCCTATGTGGTGAGATTTAGGTTGTGGATGTAGGCAAGGTTGGCTGAACCACTATAAATTCTTGGTGTTGATTGCTCTCCTCTCATTTCAAGTCGCTTCTGCTATCCTCTCCATAGACCGAAAATTTTCCAACAATTTAAACTCTAAATTTGTTAGTCCAAGGTATAAAATTCTTGTCTTCATGTGATTACTCGAGTCAAGCAATATGTTACTTGAGTTACAGGTTCATCTTTAAGCTTTTTGTTTGATCGTGTTGCCCGAGTGATGTATGTTGTTGCTAGAGTTGAATTTTCATCTTTGATTCTTCTGGATGGATGTCTTGCTTGAGTGAGAGACTTTGATACTCGAGTGATCTAGCATGTGGAAAACTCGAGTGAAGCTTGATATATTACTTGAGTTAGATGATGATCCGACAACACAAGTTGCAGTCCTTGTTACACGAGTTGGCAAACTTGATTCGTAACCTCTGGCCATCTTTATCATTTGACTTATAGACCATGTCACTAGAGTAAGGAAGTTCGATTCTTTCCTTTGTTCAGTCTTGTTACTCAAGCGAAGTTATACGTTACTCAAGTTGGCCATCAATTAAAATATTTAAATGATTTAAGTATCAAACTCAATTATGTTCACCATCAAAACATAAAGAGATTTAAATGCTAACCACCATTGGTTAAAAAAAAACCTTAAAGCAATGAGTTATGGGTCTACACCACTTGTAAGTCCTTCACACACAATACATCTCTCCGATGTGAGACAATGATCGTTCTCATTTTGCATATCTAACAATCTCCTTCTCAAGTATGAATATCTTCCACATCAAGCTTAGGTTAGCTCCCCCTGCAATGGAAATCACTCCAAGTATTGTGGAATTTCCTTGGGCCTCCTCGAGTACTAATGTGAAATTTTAACCTAAGAGTTCTTCCCATGACTTCACCTATCCATGAGCTGGCCCCCACTTACACCAAACAAAGGATTTACTAGTCATGACAACACTTATTGATACATATTTTATTGCTTAGTTATTTTTTTTGAAATTCTTTTACATTACAATAGTTTATTAATGTAACACCTCACCCAATTTTGATTAGACCTTCTATAATACCTTGTTTGATTCTGATTAGATCTCTGAGTGTTTGAGATGATGATTATATGATTAAAGATTATTAATGATGGTATATTTATAAGTTTAGGTGCTAATGATCTCCGGGAATGATCTAACACGTGCGCACGAGCGAAAGACGTCGGGGAGGCAAGTTGGCAAAGAGGTAAAGTACGTTAGCCTTATAGATAGCATAAATTATCTGGGAATGGCTATAACATATGTTACCAAATGTGCAACGTACGTTATGGAGGCATAAGGTACGTTAGGTCTTTTGCAACATACGTGGATCATTGTTTTTTTGGGACAAAAGCTACTGGACACAGTTTTGACCAAAATAACGTATGTTAGGGGCTTTGTAACATACATTAAGGTCCCATAACATACTCTAAGTTTACAATAACGAATGTTACCTTTAGAAAAATAGTGAAACTGTGCGTTTTGGTGAGAGGGTCAATAAATACCCCTTCACACGACCTTGTTCGTCCACTCTTCATTTTCTGCACACTCCCACCTCAATCCTTTCCATTTCTTGAAGTAACATTACTCTCCTAACGTGTTTCTTTGTTCCATTTCATGCATGAATCATCTAGGTTTTGGTTGTTTGTGTTAGAATAATGTTTTATGATGGATTAGTTAGGGTTTCAAATTTTTGGACGAATTTGGTTGGATTTTTGTTGGATTTTGTTAGATTGTGCTAGAATGAATGATGTGTGATGAATTTGCATAGGAGTTCAAGAAAGAATATATCCATTTTACTCCTTTAAATCATTCTTTTATGGTGAAATTCTTATGATGTTTGTAGGATGATTAAAATTGGAGGAAAATGAGTGGAAAGAGTGCAAAAGAGATGAAAATGGAAAGGCCCCAAGAGAACATAAGAAAGCTTGAAGAAAATGAAGGAAACAAGAAAAGAATGAGTGTCGCGGCCTTGCAGAACCGCTCTAACAGACGTGACAAGTGAAGTATAGTGGCAGACTTGGGCAGAATTTTGTCACGACCGTGAGGGAAGAAGCGTCACAGTGATGAGGAAGGGTGGCTTCGAGGCCCCATTTTGGGTAGCAAGGAGTCACGGTTGTGAAACCCATTTGTCACAGCTATGACACACATCAGGGGATGAGAGAGAAATTGACGAAAGAAACCAAATTTGTGGGGACCAAAGGCATATTCAATGTGTGAGGGTTTTTAGGCATTAAGAGGACTATAAATACTCCTATCACACACCATTTTAGGAATCCTTAAACTTGCACATTAAAGAGAGAAACATTCTCTACACATATTTCAAGGAAGATTCAAAGCAATTGGAGGAAAAGAGAGAGGGGGATTGAAGAGGGCTTTTATCATCCAATTAAGAGAAGCTTTATACTTCCTCTTTATTTCCTTTTTCATTGTTAGAATCATGTTTAGGTTAAATTTTAATTGCCTTATGCTTAGCTTTGTAAATATGCTAGCTTAGATTTATTGTTAGGGTTTATAGATTTAAACCTTGGATGATGTTGCTTAATTGAATGAATTATGTTATGGGTATTGTGCCTTTATTGTTGAATCTATTGATTTGAGTGCCTTTAATGCTATATATATTAATGGTGAATGATTTTATGACTTGTATTAAT
The DNA here is from genome assembly GCA_948243855.1 of Flueggea neowawraea. Lineage (NCBI taxonomy): Eukaryota > Viridiplantae > Streptophyta > Magnoliopsida > Malpighiales > Phyllanthaceae > Flueggea > Flueggea neowawraea. The sequence continues at coordinate 7,860 of CAODLS010248750.1, forward strand.
TCAATGATGTTGTGATTGATCACCTCAATACTGTTTTTGGCAAGCCTAAGTGATGAATCGAAAGAAGAAGCTTAGGTTAGGTCACAAGCATAGAACTTGTATGGTTTTAGGATAAGAAATGTACCCATGCCTACAAGGTGTTCGATGAAACTCCCCAATGACCTTAATGGGCCTAACTTAACTAGATGAGACCGAAAGGACCCTCCTAGGAAGTGTAGGTACAACTTGAGTGACCTACCTCGAGAGAGGTCTTGGGTTAGCTTTAGGAGAGAACACTCACATCCATTTCAAAAACCCATTTTCATTCATTTGGTAATTGAATCCTTGGTTTTATCCCGTAAGCCTAACGTTTTCACATTATTGAATTTCTTGTGTTTATTTTATTGCTTGCTTTTATTTTTCAAAAACCCAAAAATAACTTGATGCTTTTATTTATTTTTGCTGTCTCAATCAACCATAATTAGACCCGTTCTCTAGGGTTCAATATCGCTTGGAGTACTTCCTTGGTAAAACTACATCGATTCTCGTACGCTTATGAGAAATTGATTGAGTTTTTGGCACTGTTGCTGGGGAACAGTTTTTTGTTGTGGTTGTTTTTATTTTTATTTTTGTTTACTTGTTTGCTTGTTCCTTTTGCACTTATAGAAATTTATGCTTTTGAGACGCACTAGGAGCTTGGAAAATTAAGAGGTTGTTCCTTTGATTCCGGAGATCGAAAGGGTTTTGAGGGAAAATCGAGCTAATCAAAGGAGAGTTTTTTGTTGTGGATATTTGATGATTTGTCTTCTTGGGTCATAGGAATCTAAATTTGAATATGGTGATTCTTGATGATTTTGGGTTGTTTATTGGGAATGGATGCTAGATTCGGGTTTAGGAGGCTGATTTTAGGCAATGTAGGTGTTTGCCTGATTTTGTTTTGATATCTGGTATTTATATTGTTGGAATTTGTGACTATTTAATGACATTCATAAGCATTCTACGCAGTGAAAATAACAAAATATTTTAAGCCTTGAATTCCCCCAAGGAGCCATGCATATTACCATATATGATTAGGGTTAGAAGATCTACCTTAGATCCAATGCTTGAAAGTTCGTCCATGTGAGATGTTGGTGTAGCTTTTAGTATTAAAACCCGAATCACCTTTTGTTTCTCACGTTGCCTTTGCACCAACGTGTCTATAGGTATCCACACAAACGAACTTACCTTGGATCGGTGGAGTGTACAAGCACTCTTTTAGAATCTCTATTCTAATGCTCACAAAATAATTTTCTCTCCTTGAACGTGACACTCTTAATTTCAACTTTGCCTTGGAATGAATGGAATGGCAATGAGTTCATCGTATTTATAGGCATATGAGGAGACCTAAATAGGTGCACAAAAGGCCAAAATTTCCCTCTCATTGCCCTCCAAGGATTCGGCCTCTTCTTATTCTAAATAGGTGTGTACCGAATTTCCAATCCTAGTCATACTAGGGTTGCCTTTCTTGTCATACAAGAATTAAACACTTCCTAATTAAATTTGTCACATACAAATTAGGGTTTTATTTTCCTTGTCACACAAGGATAAAAACCCTAATTAGTCTTGGACTCCTAATTAGTTTGTGCATGTGCCAAAATTCTTCTTCTCTTACAAGGATAAAGACTCCTAAAAAATAGGAAAGAGGAGCCAAATTTCTCTCTCCCTTTTTAGGTTTGTATGCCGAAATTTCTCCATCTAATTTAGGTTAGGAAATGCCGAAAATCACATGGGTTCTATTAATATTATTGAGTTTTTTAATTATATGATACATTATCATAAAATAAATCACTCACATAGGCCGAATTATGTCACACATAATTAAATAATTATAACCATGATAATTAGTGATTCATATTAAAAGCCCATTACATTAATTGACTATGTATTAAATCTTTTTTAACACATAAATTATAAAACCCTGAATCATTATTGATTAATTAAATTAATCATCTTAATAATTCAATTACTACAAAGATAGAACATTTGTAACCAATCCAATTCGTTATTGTGTGTGACCCAATATGCCCACTCGAAATTGGAAATTTGCGTTGTCCCAAACCTTTGGGCCCAAAGTCCATAAGCAGTATCTAGTAATACATTATGACAACCCAAAATTGAGTGGATGTCGGTGATCCGAGTTAATCTTTCACAATCTAATATTTAGTCATTTTGTCACATGATATCTCATCTAAGCATAAGGCATGGTCATATGTCAACCTTATATTGCTTAGCATATTTCTTGATCTCAAGTAGGTTGATATAACAAATGATATTGATAAACCCCTTTATCAAGTCATTCAAGTATGCATACATTCCATCAATTCCACTCATCAAGCGGCCAATAGATATCACTCTTCATAAGAGAAACAAATCCATCACTCTCACTATCACTCCTCAACATGATTCATGACATATCTAATAATTGCCTTTATTGTTACCCTGCTACGGATAACGTTTGACTAAGACAAAACATGTGATTCCTCATATAGGAGTTGTTGGGTTTTGATATACATTAAAACAAGTTTAGCACAACAGAAGCAAACAATTTTCATCGAAATCCAGCCAAGTTACACTTATGAAAAACATAATCAAAACATAATAACAAAGAAACAAGGATGCATAATTTTATACCTTCTCCTTGCAAGCTATGTGTGCCAAATTGTTTAACACCAATAAAGCCCGTACCAAAATTGAAGTTAAGGTACCTTTCTACCTCCTTAATGCCAATGAAAAGGACTGCGAATCGCTACTCCTCTCTACGTTCACACACACCCAAAAACTATGTGGTAAAGGGATGTGCTAGCAACTATAAAAATCTGTCCTATGAAACCTAGGGCATTCGGTTTTGGTTTTTGGCAAAGAGAATGATGTCTCTTTGTTTTAAACAATAATCAAAACTTGTTTCTGGAGGCTTTAGAAGAAAAGAAGAAGGGTTTTTAGTTCTGTTTTTCTTCTCAAAACCGGCTGGACATTGGAGAGAAGAGGAGAGAATGTTGTGTTGAAAATAGTCATTGTTTTGCACACCTTTGCTAGCCAAATTTTTGCTTCAATAAAAAAACCTTAAAATT
>CAODLS010248836.1:0-12646 GCA_948243855.1 Flueggea neowawraea
ACGAATTAGAATCGAATGAATATCTCACCATTTAAGCTCAAGAACCCGAAAACGACATATAATCATAATAATAAATAAACAACCTTTTCAAGAATAAAAAGAAGTGAAATGAATGAGATACCTTCATGTCCCTGCTGACCCCAACCTGATGTTGAAAGCTTCATCTCCCCACTTTTTCTCTTTTTGTTTTTATTTTATTTTTTATATAAAATTAAAAAGCCCCCCAAATCACTACTAGCAAATACGAACCTATATAAAACCCTCACTCACAACCATCATACAAATAATCACAACCCTCTTCCTATCCAACAAACCCAGCCCCTCGCATTCTCTCATCCTCACAGCACAAAACCCTAAATTTCCTCACACCAAGCCTAAACCCATTCAGATCTTTTCCTCCACCACCAAAACAGCTCCGGAGTGGTATTCCCGTAATTTCATTGAAAAATCACGCCCCGAAAAGGAACCAGCACGCGAATCGAGATCGCCATCAAAGGTTAACCAAGTGAGCGAGCTTTTTCCTCTCTTTCTTTGTTTGGTTGGTGCTATTTAAGTTGCCTATATGGTATATCACTATCTACTCCTACTTCTTCTACTCCTACTAGTAGTTGAAGAAAGAGAAACAGGTGTGACTGATGCTAGAAAGCGAGAGACATGAGAGATAGATTTTGTGTGTTTTTTAGAGAGAGAGCGAGAAAAGACTGAGACACACTCACTCTCTCTCTCTAACTTATAAGCACCCGACCAAGCTGGACCTGAGAGCAGTGGAAAGAGAGAAGTGGTCAGTGTGTGTGAAAGACGAATCTTGACCGTCGAAGGATCCCCAGAGCAAGATCGTAGCCGTTGGTTGGGTGACTGATATGACAGCAGGCATGTGCGACATCCTTCAGTGGTAGTTGTCAGAGTACGGATAATGGAAAAGAATTGAAAATTGTTTTTTGGATTAATTAATTATTTTTTATTTTGTTTTAAAGGAATGATGGGAGAGAGTGAGCGCGTGGGTGAAATAGAAAATGGAATCCTTCTGTGTGCCATAATATTTTTTACATTATATTGCTTTGTTTTGGTATATGTCCACGTGGATTGGTAATTTTTATTGAATTTTTTAAACATAAAAAAATGGGCTTATTTGAATTTTTAAAATTTTTTTAAATTTTTAAACATAAAGAAATGGGCTTATTTGAATATGCAATAAATATCATTTTTGGGACGACAATTCGTGATTCAAAATTGAACTGAACATCATTGACTTAAATAATTGATTATTTTATATAAATCTTATTTGTATATAGCCTTTGCAAGGATATAAAATTAGAGAAAGAAAATGATTTTACTCTAAAACATCAAACTTAATTTCATATAAATATTTTTTTCTTGAAGAAATTGTTTTCCACTATTTTAGTTATTTGTTTTTTTAAAAATCTATTTTAGTTATTTTGTTGGAATCATTTTTCCCTTTTCTATCTTTTTTTTTTAAATCGTCCCTTTTCTATTTTGAAAAAATAAGTTTGAAGGATTACATAACCTTTTTGATTTTGCACTTGATTACCGGTCCATTTGCTAGGTTTTTCTTTTTTTCTTTTCGCTTTAAAGTATTAGGTTTTCTTATTGGTTTACTTTGATGATCTCTAAGGTATGATTTTCTTCTTTAAATGTTACTTTTGATATGAACTTGCTGAAAAGGAGTACTTAATGAATATTAAATCTTGTAATAATAATGAATATTTGAAAGTATTTTTTTTGTCAATAAAGATAACGATACAACAGTATTGTTGTTTCAGTATAACAACTAATATGTTGATGTTAGATATGATCAAAGATTTGTCTCTCAAAAATACTTAGACGTTCAAGTTAGTATTTTTTATAGAATTTTAATATTCTTTTAAGGTCAAGACGACATACCTCAAAGTATCGAGCAAGTGGTACATATATAGAGACCGAGTGTTTAAAATAAAGTCATTTAAAATTGAACGATGAATCAAATTTATATTTTTACTAACTAATAATAAGGTTCTAATTCCCATAAAATGACACCCTTGATGTGTCCACTAAGTTGTTTTAGAATAAAGAGGTCACTCATTTGAGTTTAGTCTTATACAGGGCTTGATGTTTCTACATTGGACTTAACTTTTGAGGTAATGAGGAAATTACACAAAATAGTGACTTTTTGAAACATTAGTTAAAAATACCCACTCAATTTTTATTAATATAGATATAGGCTTTAATATTTTAATTTTGTCCATTTTTAGTAACAAATCTGTGTTGAAACTACTAGGAATGGCAACGGAGCAGATCGGGGACAGATTTTGGTACCCCCGCCCCGTGGCTTGTGTTTTTTTCCCCCGACCTTGCCCCGTAATCCGCCGAGTATAAAAATCAACTCTCATTCCCGCCCCGTTGAAAAATTACACGTCCCTGTCCCATTAAATTATTATTAATTGTTTTGGTCTATTTCATATTCTATTATAATTCAATAAATAGCACAAATAATCTATATAAATTTTAATAAGCATAAATATAATTCAATACATTATATATATACACAAAATACAATTAATGTATAAAAATAGTTTAACTATAAATATGTGTATAAATATAGTTTAACTATAAATATATAATAAAAATATAAGTATATATACCGAGGAGGGTTCGGGGCGAGTATATTAAATATCGACCCTACCCCATCCCCGATAATTTTAATTTCGGATTACCCCGAGACCCTCCCAACTCCCCGGTTAAACGTTGAAAAACTCGCCCCATTCAGGGCAGATCGGGTCGGTACCCCACGGGTTCGGGATATTTTGTCATCCCTAAAAACTACATTGAAACCTTGTTGAAACATCATACTTTTTATTTAATTTTTCAATACCTATTTTTAAAGACTATTTTTAAGGAGATTATTTCACCAAACATCATATTTTTTATTTTATTTTTTAATAATATCTTAACATCTAATGTAGTTTCAATCTAGTTTTAAAGAAGTTTCAATCTATAAAAAAGTATTACAGTTTACAATCCAATATGAATAATTGTAGTTTCAATCTATAAAACGTCCACGAAATTCTTAATTATTTTTACAATATCATGATGTATTTAAATGACATAGCAAAGTTTCTGTCGAGATTCAATTGAGTTTTAGTAAGAATTTACTCTAACAACTTCAAATATTATGTGTTTTCCAATTTTTTAATGTATTCATACGTGGTTGTTAGCATATTTTTAATTTAATTATTGATGGTTAAAAACTCCTATGTTTGTAAGATTAGTCAATCAAAAACTTTAAATCTTCTTTTATCAAGTTTTCAACACATATTTTTAAGGAGATCTAGTTGTTTACGTTTTAATTTATGAGTAACTATTTTCAGAAATAACTTCATAGACATATTTGGTTAAATTTTGAAGTAGTTATTTGTAAAATATATTTCTGTTTGTGGATTATTTATGTAAAAAAGCCCTGAGCTAATTGGTTTGAATAAGAATGGAACTTGATATTTAAGGCTTGATCTACGAGAAAATTACACAGGAGATGAAATCGAGAAAAATAGTTTGTGTGCGCAACAGTCCTGTTTTATTTTTGCATGCATACATTTTTTCCCCATTTTTATCGTTAACTTTATACTCGTACAAAAACAAAATTTGTGTAATTGGATCTTTGATATTGCTTTTAGAAGTTTACACTAAATATTCACAAAATATGTGCACATTAAAATAATATTTTTAATAACTAAATAATTAGTGAATAATATTATTGATTTTTAAATAACCAATATATAATTTTAAAAATTTTAAAGGGTCATTAAATAATTTTAATAGTTCAAAATTTATTTAATTATTATGTTTTTTTATTTTACAATATTTTTTAGTGAGATTTTTCCATTTTTTTTCTTGGAATAGAGAGTGAGAAAGGAGAAGAGAGAGTTTTATCATATCATTGTTTCGATTTTTCTTTTCATTCATCATAGAAAGTGACATGTTTTAACTTTATTAAGATAAATTAAAATGATAAATTGTAGTTTCGACATTTAAAACAATATTGTAAAATAAAAAATTTGACTCAGTGTTCATTTGGTTTTATATGGTAGTCACTGAGTAATTTTCTAGTATTCATTTTTTTTAGTATAGGACCACGAAGTATCCCCATCCAATCGCAGGTGGAAGGAAAATGATAGATCCCTACCAACAAGGTTGCAAGAGTCAGGATTCGAACCTCTAACCACATATTTAAGGGGCGAGAGTCATTATCACTTACGTCAGTCTACGTTGGTTTTCTAGTATTCATTTGGTATTGCATCCATAAAATATAATTTGGTACTCACTTTTTAGGGTAATCACTGGTTGGGACGGAACAATGACTTCAAAATCTCCATGTTATCTCGAATTTTTAAGGATTTGATAACCTTAGAACTTGTCTTATCCCATGAGATTTAATCTTCATCCCAACCCGTCCAATTTTTAGGTTATTCATGAATTTGCATTCTTTTAGTCTCCAATAAGTTTTCAATCTTTTAATTTTCAAATGAGTTCCATATGATATTTAATCAAGTTTCAAACCTTTGGCTTTTTATGTCAAATCTAAAAATATTATTTTGGTTTTGATAAATACATATCTAACTCCCCAAACTTGTAACATTTTAGTGATTGACCCCCAAACTTTGCAAGTGTTGTTCCAGCCCTTGAACTTGGTAATTTTGATTGTTTCAAGTTCTTTTTGGTTGACTTGGACAATTATTTTGTTTGATGCGCATAAAAGAGCCTATCTGGACTTTGTTCACCATTCGCCCTCTAGTGTATAGAGAATCCATTTACTGCTTGAGTAAAATCAACATATTATTAAGTTGAGATTTTCATTCAAAATTACAAAACAAACTAACATATTTGAATGCCAATAAATGACAAAAGAAAATACAAAAGAACAAATTTAGACACCAAATCATATATAGAAAAACAAAACAATAGACCTAACGAATCTTCATCCAAAGAGGAAGCTTCATTAACTCGAGCACCACTAACCTTCATCACTATCAACCTAGAAAATGATAAAAAGAGAAATTCATAAATAAAAAAAAATTAAAATGAGAAACCCACCACCAAAACATTGTGGTCCATCTTAGATTGGTATTCAATAGGTTTTCAATCTTTTGGTTTCACTGTATCAGATCCATGGATTACTATTTTAGTTTCCTGCCAGTGTTCATTTGGTTTTATTTGGTATTCACTTGTTTTTTTTCATTTGGTTTTGTATCCATATAATGTTATTTGCATTCACCTTTTGCCTTTCTAAATATGAATTTGCATTTTTGGTTTCCAATCTATTTTCGATCTTTTAGTTTTCAATTGGTTTACAACCAGTATTCAATAAGTTTACAAACTTCTATCATAGATTCATAAAATATTATTTTGGTATTTAACCAATATTTAAATAATATTCAGTCAATATTCAAACTTTTTTTAATAGTAGTGTCATCCATGTGGGAGTGCACTGTAAAGATGCACATGGATGGCACGTCCTAAGTGGTACAACTAAAAAAGTAACTAGATAATGCAAATTTTAGAAATGGTTGATAGGTGCATAAAAACAAAGAAAATGACCATATGTTTGCAAATAACTATTCAAAAGAAAATATATGTAAAATATTGTACTTATATTTCTTTAAAATAAGATCCAAATAAGCAAATAAATAATAATGTACTTAAACATATTAATACTTCTTCAGAAAAAATCTTGATTAGCAAAGTTGATGAAATGTTTGGTCCCATCATTGAAGCTATGATTTTGATTTTCATGTTGTGTTGCATGTTGGTCCAAAGAATGACAATTCAAGAGGGGGATGAATTGGATTTTGAACAAATTTAAAACCTTGTTGAAAATGTTTTAGAAATTAAAACAAACAACAAAGTTTATACAAGTTCTTTTGAATATAAATCAAAAAATCAAATGCGAAAGCAACTCAAAACCAAATATCTAATCCATACACAACAAAATAAAATGCAAGGAAAAGTAAATGAGTTGAGGGAAGAGAGAAAACAAATCTGATATATAGTGGTTCGATCATCATTGACCTACACCCACTCCTCTAAAACCCCTAGAGAATTTCAATCCACTATCTCCTCACTTTCGGGTGGAGGAAAACATCTACACCTCTTATTTTTAAGGGCTCAACAAGAAAACCATTACGCTCTCTAGTTTTTGTTGGCTCAACTAGGACATCGATACACTCTCTTTTTTTTCCAAGGAAACAAAACAAGGAAAATCTAACCCAACTTGTTTTTCTAAGGCTAAACAAGGAAACATATTCAACTACAAATCAAATACTTTGATTGTTACAATGTGTATTCCCAAAACACATATTTAAAGCTCAACTCAACCTAAGAATAATACCAAGTAAAATAGCTCAAATGGCGATATAAAGATAATGGAGAAAGTGAATAGAAAAACTTAGCAAAAGTCTCTCTTATTTCTCTTCAGATATGGGACGTCTATTTATAGCCACTTGGTAGAAAATAGTCATTGGAAGCCTCAAAGTAACCGTTGTGAGAGAGTAGAAAATTATGTCTTTAAATGACGTCAGCCATCACTACGTGTGTAATATCTTCTTGCTTCAGAACTCCACTGGTCACTGCCTTGAATAAATCAGCATCTACGTGCTTTTGTCATATTTCTATGTGTGTAGGCTTTCAATAGGTTCCATCTTCTACATGCGCTGTTGGATACCATTCCAAGATCACACCTTTAATCATCACACATGTTATAGAATATTCAATTTTAAATCCCGATGAGCGTCTTGACTTTGTCCGTATCTGCAACTCGTCTACATGCACTAGCCCTTCACTACGTGCGTAGAGCTCAATTCTTCAAGGATCACACCTTTGACACTCTTCATGCTTTCCTGCATCCTTCTATGTTCCACTTGAAGGTATCTTCAGCATCTACGTGCGTAGCATGATCATCTGTGCAATTAAAGGTATCTTCATTGAAATATTTTGGTGCATAATTTTCAATGAAGATGATGGAAGGCATGCTGACTTGTCAAGAAAGTATTGAGGTCGAGATCATCATAGAAAGTGAGGTTGGTGGGAGAACAAGAAGTTGTCAATGTCATGTCGTTTACAATGCTAAAGTTACCAACTCCTTGTCGCACCACTCTCGATTCTGTAATTTTAGGGTTTAAATCGTGAACAACACTTTATTTGAGAGAAGATAATGAATGTGTTAGATAGAGAGAGAATGCTAAAATTAAGAGAGAAACTTAAGAGAAGAAAATGTCAAGAGAGATATTTGATTTTATGCAAACAAAAAGAGACATAAGAAAATGAAGGGAAAGAAATAAGAAATTGTGTTAGCCTTTTCAAGAGACAAAATTATGCTATTTTTTAAAATTTTTCATCACAATGTACATGCTTGTATATAAAAGGCCTATAGTGACGAAATTGAGAATATCATTTCAAATAATGACTTTTTGTGTAATTTCCTCTAAGAGTAGAGAAATCATTTATACTACATTGGTTGCAGATAATTTTCCAGGCCCTTTGTTAACAATTTAGAGACTTCAAAAAGCATTTGCAAAAAAAATCTTCTCCTCAATGACTAAGTGATGAATGCTCATTTATACATATTTGTATTGTCAAATTCCTATCCCTTTGGCTATAAGTGAGTTGTATTCATAGGTTTTGGTGTTTTATTTTTTCAAATTGTGTTTCTCAGGTCATATATTGATGTGTTGATGCAAAGAGGCGTAACCCATCAAAAATAAGGCTAAAACGATGAAGTTTGAGGCACTAGAGGCAAGATTATGCATGTAGCCTTTTGTTTCGCACATTTTGGAGCCTTTTAGCAAGACACGGTCGTATCTTGAGGTGTTTTTCCTGTGTCTTGACCTGCCTCGTAAAATCAAGCTCAAGAACACATGAAATGGCCTGGGAGTCAAAGACACAACCTTGTAATACTTTATTTTGACTTTGTCTTATTAGGACACCTCATTTCGACCTATTTAAGATTGTTTTGGAAGCCAGATGGAAGAGACCATCATTTGAAAACAAGAATAGAGTTTTAGAGAGAGAAAGAGTTGGGTTTCAAAGGGAGAACATCCTTAGAATGGATCGGCTTCAAGATCGAGAGAATTTTGGAAAGATTGAGGGATTATTAATAGGTTCTTTCATTCTCTCTTGTTTTCTATTCATTCTTCATGTTGCATCTACTGAAATCATGAACTAAACCTACATACGTCTAGGTGTGATGAACCTTAGGACGAATTTGTGAATGGGTCTTGTTGCTTTGTTCATTTATTTTTGATTTGTGATTCATCTAGGATATATTATGTTGTTGAATTAATTTTGTCAGTGTTTTGGTTCAACATTGATTGCATGCGTGGAAATCGAGAGATTCAACATATGTTTAGAATCGCTCATATGTGGAAGGCATTGCACGTAAACCGAGAGATAGGTCAATGCAAATCTTCCGGATTAAGGTCAAACTTAATATGAGGGTTCATAAATTGGTTTAATGCAACATTGGAGGTTTTTATTAGGAAGAGATTTCAGTTAATCAACTTGATGTTAGAGGTTAATCGACTCGAGAGGGTGGTTGACGTACATTAGGAACTTCTACGGTCCAATGAACAAATGAGTGACTTAGTGGCAAGATTTTGTTTTACTTAGAACACCCAAGAGGGATTTAACATCTTGATGTTATGCTCGACTCTTAATCTTTTTGTGTTGTTATGTTTTGTGTTTGTTTGTCCATATTTCCTTTTGTGTTTGATTAAACCCATTTGAATTGTAGGCTAGATAATAGAGAAACAACAAATACTAGTAATTGTATTCTCTGTGGGATATGACACTCAATATTCAAGTCCATATATTACAGTCCGATAAGTGCACTTACCTTAGGATCCGTAGGTCTGTACCAAGTTTTTGATGTCCTTGTCGAGGACTAGGATATTAGGAAAGCCTAATCTTTATTAATTTGTGTTAGTTTTGTGCCATAGTCCAATCTTTGATATACATTGTCATTACATTTATTATTTAATAAAGCGACATTTCATTTCATATCTATAAAATATTATGTTGTTTATAACAATAAAACTTCCTTGAATAGTTTATTCTTCCTTATGTCATCGAGTGTGACTTGATAGGAAAACCATAAGATAAAAAGAATATTATTCTAAAAGTCCCTAATCGATTGTTACCATGGGAATGATAACAAGCCAAGGTTAGTATGTTGCTAAGAGGATAATCACATTTTACTGATCATGAATATGTGATATCACTTAGAACATAGATATATGTTAGGGAATATGTATTGCTATTTAGACATAGCTATGCCGAATTTGTGAATGGCACAAATAAAAGAGAGAAAATTATTTGTGAGAAGTAGAATAGGGATTCTAAGTGCTAGTTCACTATACCAATTCAAGAAAAATTTATTTGTGTGGATACCTTTAGACGCGTTCGCGTAATGCAATGTGAGGGAAGGAGGTTCGATTGTATACTAAAAGCAACACTAACATTCCATTTGGTTATACATTAAACCATCGTTTTTAACGTAGAAACACTAACCGTAATCGTGTATGTTTATGTGCATTGATCATTGGTGGAATTCTAGGTTAAATTTTTTGTTATTTCCGCTCCTTTATGTTCTTATGAATGTCATGTTACTAGTTCGAATTCCAACATACATTTCTTTGGCCGAATTTTTTGATAATGCTGCCAAGCTAGCCTTCGGTCCCCAATTTCAAGCTTACTGGATAGTTGCTTTGGTTACCACAGTTTGGTTGATTTGGAAGACTATAAATGAAGCTATCTTTGATGGAACTATGGTATGCTATTCAATAGGCTAACCATTTCGAGGTAGACACCATGCATAATAACCTTTCTGAACTTCATTTCCTTCGTCATTTGAGTCTCACAGGTCGGCCTTCTAAAGCGCCTATTGCTCTGCCAGTTTGTTGGCAGCCATCGCCTCTGACTTGGACTAAAGTAAACACCGATGGTTTGGCAAGGGATTCTTCTTCGGATGCATGAGGCATTTTTTGTAATCCTAGAGGTTTCCCCATGAGATATTTCTCTTCTCCTACTAGTAGTGCTCCTGCCTTTGTCGCTGAGCTTATGACGACAATTTTGGCTATTCGGAAAGGGTAGGAGTTAGGGTGGCGTAATATGTGAATAGAGAGTGATTATATCTATGTTGTGCAGGTGATCAAGAATTGCTCCATTGAAGTCCCCTGGCAGGTTTACATTGAATTGATGGAATGCTTGCGTTTTCTATCCAACATGAGGGTTGTTGCCTCTCACATCTTCTATTAGTTTTGTGCATTAGTTCAATCATTGATATACATTGTCATTATATTTATTATTTAATAAAGAGGGATTTCATTTCATATCTATGAAATATTATATTGTTTATGACAATAAAGCTTCCATGAATATTCTTCTTCTTTATGTCATAGAGTGTGACTTGATAGTAAAACCATAAGGTTAAAAGAATACTATTCTAAAGGTCCCTAATCGATTGTTATCATGGGAATGATGATAAGCCAAAGTTATATGTTGCTAAGAGGATAATCATGTTTTACTGATTATGGAAATGAGATATAACTTAGAACATAGATACATGTTAGGGAACATGTATTGGACTGACCCGCTATGAAAACACTTCATGGATCAATGTCACAAGTAGCTTTCATACAGTAGTGATGTTTGAGTCATCTGACTGAAACTCACTATCGACTCCTACATGAGGAATAACATGTTTTGACTTAGTCAAACGTTATCCGTAACAGGGTAACAATAAAGGCTATGATTGGATATGCCATGAATATTGTAGAGGAGTGATGGTGAGAGTGATAGATTTGTTCCTCTTATGAAGGGTGATACCTTTAGGCCACTTGATTAGTAGGATTGATGGAATGCATGCATACTCAAATGAATTGATAAAAGGGTTTATCAATGTCATTTGTATATCAATCTACTTGGGATCAAGAAACTTATTAAGCAATATAAGGTTGACATGTGACCATGCCTTATACTTAATATAGATATCGTGAGACAAAATGACTAAATATCAAATTGTGAAAGGTTAACTCAGATCACAGATGCCACTCGATTTTGGGTTGCCATAATGTATTACTAGATACTGCTTATGGACTTTGAGCCCAAGTGTTATGGGACGAGGCCCATTGCCAATTTCGAGTGGGCCTATTGGGTCAAACACTAAAACAAATTGGATTGAATTACAAATGTTCTCTCGTTTGGAAAATAAATTATTAAGATAATTAATTTGATTAATTATTAATAATTCAGAATTTTATAATTTATATCTTTTTTATGATATAAGATATAATCCATTAATGTAATGAGTTTTTAATTTAATTCACTTATTAATATTATTTTTTGGTTTATTTATGTGTGACATAAATTCAGATATAATAATAGAGTGATTTATTTGATAATAATGTATCATATCATTAAAAGCCCAATAACATAATAAAGCTCGAGTGTGACAAGAAGAGGCACACGCTAATTAGTTTACTTAATTAATTAGGAAGCATATATTCTTGTGTGACAAGAATAGGCAAACCCTAGCTGGACTAGTAGGAATTCGACACACTCTTTCTAAAAAGGAGAGAGACTAAATCCTTGGTGGCCAAGGAAGAGGAAATTCGGCCCCAATGAAGGAAGAAATTCGGCACACTCTTCCTTTATTAGGGTTGGCTGAATTCTACAAGGACAAGGGGAGGATTTTTGGCTAACCCTAGTGTACCTATTTAAGTTTTCCCATATGCCTATAAATAGGAGCACAACCTTGTCATATTCTTCATGGAAAAGCCAAATTTGTGATTGTCACAAACAAAGAGAGAAAATTATTTGTGAAAATTAGAATAGTGATTCTAAGTGCTAGTACACATCATCCATCCTAAGGAGTTTGTTCGTGTGGATACCATTGGTCACGTTCACGCAAAGGCAACGTGGTTGAAAGGGTTTCGGGTTTATACTAAAAGCTACATCAACACTTCATTCATTCATTCATTCAATCGAGCTTTGGTTTTTAAAGTAAAAATCCTATCTCTAATCGTGTATGTTAATGTGCATGGATCCTTAGTGAAATTCTAGGATAATTTTTTTTGTTATTTCCGTTGCGTTATCCTTATATGAATGTCATATTTTAGTTACGAATTCCAATACCTATTTTGAAATTTAAATCCCTTTCTATGCCCTAGGCAAAAAACTATTTTGATAGTCATATTAAGTCTAACTATAACAAAAACATAGATACAACCATTATTTACCATTGCCTCACTAAGGTAATCAGGCGTACCCTACGGAGGCAGAAACTACACACCGACAAACAAGCCTTGACAAACATTGTTATGGAAGGCATTTTCAACTTACTATTTGTAGGGATTAAGTTTGTTTGTTTATTGGATACTAAATAAAACATTCAATCATGACATATATGAATTAAGGAGAATTAGAACAAAAAATAAAATCTCATTCCTTAATCTCAACAGAGAAGAATCCTCTTCAATATATACAAGTACACACAAGAGAACAACTAGGAATAAATCAATAAAATAGAAAGCTAAATATATGGTCACAAACGACAACCAAGATTTAAGCAAATTAAGCTAAATTAGCCGTTGGAGACATT
>CAODLS010248914.1:0-11101 GCA_948243855.1 Flueggea neowawraea
ACTTTAGATGGACCTATAGGATCGCACACAAAGTAATCTGGTTAGGTTAAACAAATTTTATCTCTCATAATGGTTCACTTAAAATTACGTAAAAGTTGTGTAAACGTAAGTGTGCGAGAGTGTTTCGGACCGGGCTAAATGAGTGGCCATTTAAGTGAGTTAAATGACCAGCCCATTAAAGCCCAATTAGGAGTATTAAATCCGGCCTTATACATGTAATTTAACATGTGATTAAATGTTAATGATATGGTTAAAGAGTTTAGGATAAATCAAATAAGTGATGAGGTTGTATTTCACCAAATCTCTTTCTTTTGATGTGATTGTGTTTGACACAAACATTCCTAACTTAGACACATGTGTGGCCGGCAAAATACACTATTCTATTCACTCATTTAGACATTCATTCGTCAAAAACAGCAAGGGAAAAACCCAAAAGCTCTTCTTCACTTTTCTCTCTTCTCATACAGCATTAAGTTAGGGTTTTAAGTTTGTTGTTTTGAGATTTTTGGCCTTGGTTTTGTGAGCACCTAAAAGAAACGTTCTTGTGAGTGATTGCTAATGTCCAAACATGATTTTGAGAGTGTTAAGAGATTCTTGCTCAGGCTTCAAATAATCCGAAACACACACCTTTAGTAAAGAGCATTCGAGTGCTAGCACACTACCTAATCAATAGGTTACGTGTGTAATCCGATAGACAGAGTTCGCGTACAAGCAACTCTTCACCATTATTTATTGTTTTCTCCAGGTTCTAAAGATCCTTCAAGGGATTAAAACGTAAAATTTTAACTTGTTACTTTTGGTGAAAACAAGGAGACGATTGTGCGAAGCGATTAGAGGTAAATATTCGTACACGTTTTATTTATTAGCATGTTTCCGTTTTTGTTAATTTTTGTTTGTGTGCAAACATTCCTTGGCTGCATTCTACGTGTTTATAACATGTTTCCGCTGCCCATATTTGATATGATCATATGTAAAGTTCCCAACAAATATAACAAATGACATTGATAACCTCTTTATCAATTCATTCGATTATGCATACATTCCACCAATGCTACTTATCAAGTGGCCTAAAAGACTAAAAATCCCATTACATTAATGGACAATATCTTATATCAAATTTAAGATATAAATTTTAAAATCGTGAATTAAAAATAATTAATCAAATTAATTATCTTAATAATTCAATTACCATATGAGAGAATATTTGTGATCCAACAATCTAATTCGTTCTAGTGTGTGACCCAATAGGTCCACTCGAAATTGCCAATGGGCATTGTCCCAAAACTTAGGCCCAATGTCCATAAGAGGTATCTAGTATCAAATAACCTTTTACATTTTGATTTTTAGTCTTTTTGTCTCACGATATCTATATTAAGCATAAGGTATAGTTACATGTCAACCTTATATTGCTTTTTTTTGTCCCAAGTAGATTGATATAACAAATGACATTGATAAACTCTTTATTAATTCATTTGAATATGCATACATTCTATCAATCCTACTTATCAAGTGACCTAAAGATGTCACTCTTTATAAGAGGAACAAATTGATCACTCTCACTATCACCCATCTACAAGATTCACCACATATTCAATCATAACCTTTATAGTTACCCTGTTATGGATGATGTTTGACTAAGTTAAAACATATGATTCCTCAGGTAGGAGTCGATAGTGAGTTTTGGTCAGGGGACTCAAATATCAGCACTGCATGAAAGCTACTTGTGACATTAATCCATGAAGAGATTTGATAGCGGACCAGTCCAATACATGTTCACTAACATATATCTATGTTCTAAATGATGTCTCACATCCATAATCAGTAAAATGTGATTATCCACTTGGCAACATACTAATCTTAACTATTATCATGAAAATGATAATAATCGATTGGGAACATTTAGAATAGTATTTGTTTTAACCTTAGGGTTTTACTATCAAGTCAAACTTAATGACATAAGGAAGAATAAACTATTCATGGAGAATTTTATCTTCATTAAACATATTATAATATTTTATAGATACAAAATTAAATGCCTCTTTATTAAATGATAAATAGAATGACAATGTACATAAATGATTGGACTAGGGCACCAAAACTATCTGGTCCAAAATGAATATGGTATGCTATTACTTCCATTATAAGTGATAGAGGAGGTGAGTTTGCATGTGAGCCATTTGAATCCTATTATGAGAATCCTATTACGAAACTAACAACTTTCCTAGAATTGTTGTTGTTGATGATGATGATGATGCAAACATAGGTGTTGGTGAAAAGTTCAAAATCTAACAATCAATGACCAACAACAAGGCCCTTCAAATCCCAAACAACATTATTCAAAGGATGATAAAGTCAAAGATCTTCCAAAATAATGGAGATATGCAAGAGATCATCCAAAAGAGCTCTTTATTGGTGATACTACAAAAGGAGTAGCCAGAAGATCAACTCTCGAGCATATTGCAAATTTTGTCTTCATTTCTCAAATAGTTCCCAAGAATGTAAAAGAAGCATTGGAAAATGAATATTTGGGATCCTCTATGCGATAAGAGCTAAACCAATTCAAGCGAAATGAAGTATGAGAGTTGGTTCGTAGACCTATAGATAGCAACGCAGTCGGTACAAAATGGGTTCATAGGGACAAAGAAGATGAGCAAGGAAATGTGGTGAAGAACAATTCAATACTTGTTTCTCAAAGGTATAGTCAAGAAGAGGGAACTGATTTTGAAGAATCCTTTGCACTAGTGGCTAGATTAGAAGTCATAAGGATAATGTGCGCTTATACTTGTTTCAAGGACTTCAAGTTGTTCCAAATGGAAGTGAAAAGAGTTTTCTTGAATGGCTACATCAAGTAAGAAATATATGTGGAACAATGATGTGTCCTAAATATACATAATAATTCAAGCATAAAAATATAGCATTTTGCCTCACAATTGCTTAATTGTTGATATATTTATACATTTTTGTGATTTTGTAGGGTGATGAAGAATTCAAGGAATTGGATGAAAAATAGATGAAAAAGGCATGGAAACATATTTTTGAAGTTGGAAGGTTGATGGAAGAAAGTGCCAAAACATTAGGGTCAAAGTGTGCAAAGATCGGTGATGCGCGATCCGCAATTGGAAGGCCAAAGCATGGTCACGGCCATGACCCCTCTGATCATGGTCGTGCCAGCCACAAAAAGTCAAAGATCAAATTTGGCGGCAAGGCTTCTTTTGGTGGACAAAATGTACACACTTGGGGGCATTTTTGGCCACATACTTTCTAGGGTTTGGAAACATGCGAAGGGGTATAAATATCGCCTCTTAACCACACATCTTTCATATCTTTCATTCACTGAAAGAACATATTTTTTATTCTTTTCTTTTTCTTTCTTTCTTTCTTTCTTTCTTTCTTTCTTTCTTCTGCCTTTAGAATGTAGGGCTAGGGTTCCATGGAAGGAAGGAGGAAGAAGGCTTGAAGGGTGGAGATTTCCCTTGAAGGCTACCAAAAAAGGCTTCTCCAACATTAGTTTTTCTTCTCTCTCTCCATATCTCTTAATATCTACCATCATTTACGTTAAGCTTTATTGTCATATTATGTTGAACTTGGTCATGGTAGCTTAATCTTTTGTTTAGGATAAGAGATGTAGACTCATGATGTTTTACTATATTTATGAATGGGATTGTTGTTATTCATTGCAACATTTGTAGTTTGTATGCTTGTGCTTGAATGAAATATGTGTAGAGATTGTAGATTTTATTTAATGACTTGTATGATTTGATTATAATTGTGTTTGGCCAACATAGTTGTAATTTTAACAAGCCTAATTGATGGATCGAAAGAAGAATATTAGGTGAGGCTAACATGCATTAAACTTGTTTGGTTGTGTAGTAGAGATATTCACGCCTACAAGGTGTTTGGTCAAATTCTCGAAATAGCATAACGAGTCTAGTTTAGTTAGTTGAGGCCAAAAGGACCCTTCTAATAAATATAGGCATAATCTAGATGAAATCAAAAGAGGCTCTAGGTGAAAAAGAGAGAGAACACTCATATTCCATAACCCGTTCATAAATTTAGTAATTAGGATTCTTGGTCGAATCTTGAAAGCCCTAACGCCTTTTATATTGTTAGTTGTTATTTTCATGTTTAGCATTATTGAAAAATCCCAAAAAAATCAACTCTTCTACTTTCCTTGCATTTATTTTATGTTTTCTTTTATTTTAAGAAACAGTCACATTTAATATTGTCCCTATGAGTTAGATACCTTAGGGATACTCCAAGGTTTTTATTACTTCATCGACTATTGTGCACTTGCGATAGAGCCGATCAAACAACCCCCTGGTTTTGAAGATCCACATTGTTCAAACAGTGTCTACAAGTTGAAGAAGGCCCTTTTGAGAGGTTGAATCTATATCTTCTAGACAATGGTTTCCAAAGAGGTAAAGTCAAGAGGTAATAATTTATTGTTGGTAAAAATCTATGTTGATGAAATTATATTTGGTGCTACTAACAAATCTTTGTGTGATAAGTTTTCAAAGTTAATACAAAAGGAGTTTGAGATGAGCATGATGGGGGAGTTAAACTACTTCTTTGGACTGCAAATCAAGCAAATGAGGGATGGAATCTTCATAATGTCAATGATTTATTGAAGAAATATGGAATGGAAAATGCCAAATCTTTACCAACTTCTATGAGCACTACAACCAAACTCACCAAGGATGAGTAAGCCAAAGGAGTAGAGGAAAAGCCATATATATGTATGGTTGGATTTCTCCTTTATCTTAACCATAAGTAAGCTGGATATAATGTTTAGTGTTTGTTTATGTGCACGATTTCAGTCTTGTCCTAAAGAATCTCATTTGAGTGCGGTCAAAATAATTTTTAGATATTTGAGTGGCACTAAGAATGTAGGCTTATGGTATCCCAAAAATGATTGATTTGGTTTAGTTGTCTATAGCGATGTTAATCATGCAGGAAGCCAATTGGACAAGAAGAGCACTTTGGGTGCTTTCCAATTCTTAGGAAATTCACTAGTGTCTTGGTTCTCAAATAAACAAAATTTTGTTGCACTATCCACTGCTGAATCTGAATATGTAGCAGCTGGGAGTTGTGTAGCTCAAATTTTATGGATCAAACAACAGCTTTTGGACTTTGGAAGTGTATTTTCAAAGGTTCCAATTTAGTGTGACAACACTAATGCCATTAACATTTCTAAAAACCCAATTTAGCACTCTAGAACAAAACATACAGATATAAAACATTATTTCATTTGTGATCATGTTCTCAATGGAGATATTGCACTTGAATTTGTTTCAACACGTGATCAGCTTACTGATATCTTTACAAAACCCATGGATGAGAAAACTTTTATTTCTATTAGTAGAAGAATTGGTACGAGTGACTTTAATGAATTTTGATTGATTGTTTGTTGTACATAATTTATGTTCATATTTTCTCATTCATACGTACACATTAAAGTAATCAATGTGGCAAGAGAAATCATTGTGGTTGAAGGGCTCAATTCTCCTAAATATTGGTATCAGTGTGCCATCTACGTACCTTAAAGAATATGCAAAGTGCATTCTACAGAAGTGCACCAGGTCTGATGAATGAGATTCTACAACAAAGTACGTTGTGTACGATGTTGCGTACATTGTATGTGAAGGGTGTCTACTTGTTGAAAACTAAAGTTATGCTACGTATCTTGTATGTTGTGGTAAGCACATTGATCATCAAGGATGGAATCTGGGAATTTTTTGGGTTTGTGCTATGTGTGTTGTAGATGTGCAACTCACATTGTTTGGTATGACCACATTGATGAGTATCAGGTATAATGGCTCAACATGAGTTATACAAGGAGTCAAAGCACATTGCATGTCAAGGAGAAAGATTGGGTTTAGAGACTAGTAATTTATGGACATTGACTAAGGTGCAAGGTACGGTTAACATTTTTCAACGTGAGTTGAGTTTAAACCCTCTATTCTAAAACATTTCCAGCAAAAGCTTTTGAGACCACGTCAACGTGAGTTGAGTATAGTGCAAAGTACGCAGTCTTTACTGACTTATTATCAACGTACCTAGCATATGTTGCAACTCATGTAGAAGGTTTTTACCAAAATAAAAACCCCAAAGTTACAGTGTTCTCTCTCATTTAAATTCCTAACCTAAAGTTTCCTTTTAGTCCTCTCGCTCAAATCTAAAACAAATTTCCTCCCGAAATACAACCCTAAACAATCAAACATCCTCAAAATGCCTTACATATCTCAAATTGCAAAACCCTAAAGTGTTTCACACTTCCTTAAAACTCGTGTTGATCAATGGCTCCTAATAAGAAGTCTGTTGCTCAGCACAAAGAGGTTCGTGAGTCACAAAAACAAAAAGCAAAGGGAAAATTCTCGAAGGGAAAAAAGCAATCTCGAAGCTTCAGAGGTCAACCCATTTTCACCAAATCCCGTCTCACCCCCTTCCAAGAAGCAAAGAAGCTCCATTCCTAAAGAAGAGGCCTACTGTTTCTTCAATGATAAAGCTGCCAAATTGTTCACCCAGCTGCAACATGTCAAGTTCTTGGATTCCAAGGTATTTGATTTCAATTATTTAAAAGAATGAGGTTTAGATATTGACGATGATTTTAGGAAGTTTTGGGTTAGAGATTTTTGTATAGAATCTGCTGATTATTACCCTGAATTAGTTACAGAATTCTATGCAAATGCTAGGAAATGGATAAATGATAATGAGAATGACATTTTCCATTTTAAGACAATTGCAGTTGAGAGTCAGGTAAATAGGGTGAAGATAATTATTGATGAAAAGCTACTGAACACATTGTTCAAGCTTCCCCTGGTTGCTGTAAGAGTGAAGTGAGAAAAACGAGTTAAGGACTATGTTGATATGGAAGGACACACAACATTTGTTGACACCGACAGAACAAAGGAGTTCATGTTTAATGAATTTGGAGTAGTCAAGATTGAAAACGGTACAAAGCTACCGGATCAGAATGACTTTGGCATGAAATGGAAGATGGTTCACACAGCTCTTACAAATACTGTCCAGCCAAAGTCACATGCCCAAACGCCTTTTACTACATAAGATGAAATCACATTGTATATGTTGATGAAAGGTGAGCAAGTAAATTTTTCTTGGGTGGTCATCAATTGGATCTTATAGAAGGTGAAGAAATTTAATCTACCTACCTTCTCGATCACTGATGGACAAAGGGAAGAGAATATACCATTTGGGAGTCACCTCACAAATATTTTTTAGTATCTTATGGTGAAGGTTCATGGTTTTGATACACGTCAACTGTCGGAAGCAAGAAAAATCTGGAGTGAATCGTTGACGATCATGCACCTTTATAAATAGTTGGCAGAGGATATGTGTTTCAGCCTTACATCTTGAAGATGATGTAATGTTCTATAAAAGAGATGAGACAAAGAAGCCAAGACCCGATGAGATGTTTTTTCTCAGAAAGGCTTCGGAAGAGAAATGAAAAATGAAGAAGATGCGTGATGAACAAGGTGAGGCCGAAGGATTACAATGGGCTAAGGCAGACATGGGTTAGGGATCTCAACCTACTGGTTCAGTGAATCAACTCGATGCTTTGTCGCGAGACCTTCAGGAATTTAAGGAAGCTTATGAGGCATTTCAAATTGACACTAGAGCTAATTTTGAAATAGTGATTAATTTGCTTCAAGCAAATTACACTATGTTGGACAGTCTTAAAGCTAAGAAAGTAAATGTTTCATTATCATCTCAAACTTCTCAATAGGAAGCAAGAGAGAAAATACAACCAAAAAAATAGGATGAGATGACAGTAGAGATGGCGAAGCAAGTTCTTTGACACTACAAGGAAATTATGGATGAAATTGATGTAGAAGAGTCCTCAGATTCTGTAAAGCCTAATGATCCTCCACCTCCAACCATTGTTGAAATGGAAGATGAGACCTCTGAGATTCCAGTTCATGCACCAGTTTATGGTGCAGCTCCTCAGAAAATCATTCAATTGGATGATTCAGAATCTTATAAAGAAAACAATGAGGTTGATCTTAGCGACAATGCAAATTGGAAGATGGCACTCTATCAACCAAACTCGTGATCTTCATTGGCACATGATCTAAATTTTGTCATGCATAAATATTTGCATTTTTATATCTATGTGTGTATTTTGTTATCATTGACTTTTGTTTAATGCAAAAGTTTTCTATGTCAAATCTATGTTATAATTTGTGTTTCAATATTTGCTTGTGTGCCTATTCTTTTTCATTTTTGACAAAAAGGGGGAGAAATATCTCAAGAG
The DNA here is from genome assembly GCA_948243855.1 of Flueggea neowawraea. Lineage (NCBI taxonomy): Eukaryota > Viridiplantae > Streptophyta > Magnoliopsida > Malpighiales > Phyllanthaceae > Flueggea > Flueggea neowawraea. The sequence continues at coordinate 8,273 of CAODLS010248914.1, forward strand.
TTTGACCTATAAAATGTGCTAAAGTTGATGCCTTAGAAATTGCAAAATTGCTAAAGCTAACAAAAATGACAAGGTTCAAAAACCTTGATAAAAAATTGTTCGATTTTTGTTTTTAAGCTTGGTAAAATATGTGCATAGATTGAGGGGGAGTGCAAACTCTTTCAATGCTTTGTCATCATAAAAAATGGGGAGAATGTTGACCCAAGTTTGTTTAACAAAGTTCTTCAAAGTTTTGATGATTTTAACAAAACAGTTGAAATGGTTATGCAACGCACTTTGCATGTCAGCTAAGCAGGTTGTACCAAGATCAACGTAAGTTTGACATGGTGCTATGCATGTTGATCATGTTGAAAGAATTCGGGGTTTTTCCAGAAACATCCAATGTACCTTATACCACAGTCAAAACATGTTCTACCATTTAAGTTCATTCTGGATTGAAAGCATTCAAGACACAACGTGCATTGCATGTCATCAAAGCACGTTGTACGAATGGAGATCATTTGGGACTGAAAGTACTCAAAGCTCAACGTACATTATAAAGGGTATAAGTACGTTGTGTCAATCAAGCGTCTCCTGGACTGAAAGCACATAAGGGGCAACACATGCTGTAAGAAATACAAGGTAAATTGATGATATCTTATTTCACGGTGAAGAAGTCTTGTGAGACAACATTGAAAATATAGTACAAGTCACGTTGATGATTAAAGGAACCACCTTTTAAGAAAAGCATTAACGTACGTTGTATAGCATTCAACTCACGTAGACGGGGATGACATCAGTGATTGACAAACAGTTAGATGCTCCTTGGAAATTTCAAATTTGAATATTCTCTGACACAATGACGTGGAGAATCAGAGGTATGATCTTTGAAGAACGACAACATACGTAGAAGACTGAAGAGGTCATGATCAACGCCTGTTGACGTATGATCAAAGTACGTAGTAGTGATGCAAAGTACGTTGAAATGTGCACTATTCCAATCAGTGACCACTCATACATATACAAAGCACATTGAAGAAGATCACATCACACAATATCACTGTGAACTTTATACAAGGTATGTTGCACAAGTCAAAGCACGTAAAAGCTGACATCATTAAAAATCATAATTTTATTCTGAGTCACAACGGCTACCTCAGGATTATCAATGGCTATATCTTTTATAAGGTCTATAAATAGACCTCTCTGAAGAGAGAAAAAGCACGAACAATTCCTAAAAAAGTACCCAAGCTTTGTTGCATTATTTCTTGATTCTCTCTACCTTTGTTCTACACTTTTCTAGTACCAACTAAGCTTGAAATTGCCATTTGCTTACTGAGTTGGTGTGAGATATTTTCTACAATCTTGAAATCCACTTGTAATCAAGATTTGGTGTTAAAGCTTAAGGAAAGAATAAGTTTACTTATTGGAAAACTAGGTTTGATTTTCTTGTTTGGTCCGAAAACAAGGTTGTAAAGGTTTCTTGTTGGCCTGCAACACAATGGATGTAACGGTTTGCCTCCACCTGGAAGTGAGGAAGCCTAATATTGGATTAAAACTCTTCAGTGAATCTCAAAGAGTGGATGTAGGTCAAAGAGAATTGAACAAATATAAATATTGGGTTTTGTTTCTTCTATCTCTACTCTATTTACTTTGATCTGCTCTTGATTTATTCTTGTGTGATTATGTATTGAATTATCTTTTGTTTTTCTATTTTGGGAAATATTGAAAAGGTTTGAAAAAAAATTAATTTTTACACAGAAATACACTTACCCCCCTCCCCATTTGCTGGGATTGCCATATTGTTTACAGAAGCTACTAGGTTGGATCCACTACTTTGCATACAATGGTATAATCAGTGTACCATGATATAACACCATTGAAATTGACACGTGGCACAATCTGGAAGACGAAAGGGGGTTGATCCAGTGTGACGGGGTTCATCACATAGCCGGTAGGCGTAGAATGCCAACCAGTCACACTTTCTTCCAAACGACAACTTGATTTTTTTTGTTCTCTTTCGTAATTCATCAAGTTAGATCGAAAAAAATTGGTACCAGTTGAACATGCAACTACCGAATATGAAAAAAAAATTGCAAACTCTCACGACCCGAGTCGTCCGTTGACTGGCATACAAGGTGAACTGTCTGTGGAAGCCCAGCTCATCTCGCACAAACTTCAAAGATATAGATATTCTACCCAAACATTCATTTATCAAAATATTTATTTAATAAAATACGAGTTACGGAAAATAGTATGATTGTAATACTATCGAAATAAATATGAAACCGTCATAATATATTCAAAATTCAAAATACAAAAATATGGTCAAGTATCCCACAGAAACCCGGTATGGAACTCTAACAACAAAATACAAAAGTAGAGCCTGAACGAGGGCATTCACTGTATAACAAAGAATGTCTCACTGGTTACAGAGTGCTGAACAGATACTGAGCGTCAAAATGTATATCTACCAGATATACAAAGAAGATAGAAATAAAATGGGGTCAGGGCCCAATGAGGAAATAACACTCCAGATTGCCTCATTTGTGCCTCACAAAGACAGGTTTGAAAACCGTTTCAAAATATACCGCACACGTATATACAAAATAATATATATACACACTACGTATGTAATAGCTTTCAGAAAATGTTTTACCAAAACATTCACATACAGAGCAAACAACATGCATTCAGACAGTATCAGAGCATATATATATATAATATCTATATATATATAACATAGTCATAATATGGGACTAGAACAGAATGTACAGAATAGTATTGTGGACTCAGCCACTAGACAAAATAGAGCATGTATCTGTGCGAATACACGGCTACCACTTTACC
>CAODLS010248951.1:0-10066 GCA_948243855.1 Flueggea neowawraea
TTATACTCATTGATAGTACCATCTTCATTTTTGGGAATAGTTGGACCAAGAACAATCACCTTCCAAAGATTTATGTTGTAAGCTTGAAGGAATATAGTCATTTTCTTCTTCCATGGATTAAAATTTGAACCATTAAAGTAATGAGGGGAGTTAAGAGAAGAACTGGAAGCATTTTGAGTAGGAGGATCGAAATCCATTTTGTTGATGCAGATCTTTGCTCCAGGGATGTTAAGCCTTTTTTGTTGGAGACCCGCTCTGATACCACTTATTGGAGAATTTCGGTCTAAGCTTTAGATAGCTTTTGTATGACCGGAAACGACTTTGAAAGTAAGAGCGAAATCGACACAAAGAATTTATAGTGGTTCACAGTCAACATTGCCTACATCCACTACCCAAGTCTCACTTAGGCTTTTCACTATCGATGATTGATTGCAGCTTAATCCAACAAGAGCAATACACGAGGTTGATTCCAGCTCAACAACTCCAAGGCCAACAAGGTTGTTTTCTATAGGTTCACAACAAACCACTTTTAATGTTGTTTTATACTTAGGTTCACAACAAACCTCTACAATGTTGTTTTCTATAGGCTTACAACAAACCTAACTCACACTCTCAAAGTGTATACAATTGGTTTACAATCAATGAAGCTCTATGCTAGAGTTGAGTATTTGAGATTGAAGGTTGAACTTTGATCTCTAGCTTGAATTGATGTTGGAAATTGATATGAAGTTTGACTCTATGATTTTTGATGTTGTCCAACATATTTTTGGTCTTCTCTTAATGTATTTATAGCCCTTTGAATCAATATGACCATTAGAGAGAAGAATATAGCCGTTAGAGTGTGTTTAAAGCTGTCAGATGCTATCTGTGACTTTATAACGTGCGTTGCACTAATGAGACATACGTTGATCATGCTTAAGTCCAGTTCATGTACGTTTTATATGATCTAATGTGCGTTGATCAAGCAACATCACTAGATAACGTACGCTATCCTTCGCTAACGTACGTTGTTAAGCTCCTTAACGTAATTTGCACTTTGCCCACGTGCATTGTGTTTGATCCAGAGGTATCAGTAGCTTCTGTTTGAATTCATATTAATCATGATGTACATTGTCTAAGGTAAGATGTACTTTGTATGTATGTCCAACGTTCGTTGGGTTAGCATGACGTGCGTTGTCTGGGCATTTCAGTTTTGTTCATCATCATAACATAAAAGGATCTAAATGTTGACAATCCTTTGATCTAATAGGGGACTGCACAAGAGATATGGTCAAACCTTTGGGGCGCGGTTGATTTGAACCTTTTCTTTTTTGCAAGATTGTTGATGGAAGCAATTACAAACTCCATGTCATAGACTCTAAATCATACACTTTCAATTTTGCTCGACTAAAAGATTGCTAAACAAGATTGTGGTCCTGCTTATAAGCTAGGAGGTGGAAGATTTGGGCCTATTTGCAAGGTAAAAAAATACTTAAATGAGACATTTTATGAGGTTGAAATCATTATATATATATATATATATTGTGAGGAAAACATGCGATAGAAGAACGCGAAAAACACAAAGATTTATGTGGTTTGGTTAATCGACCTACGTATACGAGTAGAGAGAGTGAGTGATTCTTTATTCTCTTAGAAACAAGCCAAAAGGCTTACAATACATTAACCAGTCTTACCAAGCCATAAAAAGGCTTGCAACGGCCATCAAAAGGTACCCAAGATATTATCAAGCTATCTATTTTATGTTTGAAATGAATACAAGCCAAACTAGGGCAACCCAACCCCTAAAAGACGTCTAAAACCTGCCAGAATATAAGACACAAACACGCAAGAGATTACATGATCGTGGCACAAATTACACGGGCTGAACGAAGCGTTCGTGTGTCGATGAAATCAAAGACACCAACAGCACAGCTTGGGACACGGACGTGTCCTATTCGTCACATTTCACACCAAACTATAATTGCCACTTCTATTCACCCAATCAGTCCCATTCCTTGATTGCTTCATCAAACATCAAGTCACTTCATCTTGTATCAAGAAAATCTCAATTCAATGTCAACAATTCTCCATCTTGGATTGAATTTTCTTCATTCTTTCAATTTAGAATAAAGAACCACTCATGTGCCATGCTCCGAAGGAGCTCAAGCTCTGTAATCATGAACCAAGTCTAAGCCAAGCTCAAACTTCGCTCCACTTTCTAGCTTCGCCTCTTTACCATCCGCACCAAGCAACAAATAACAATGTATACACCATGTATTGCCAAGGGACCCCAATTTACAATTTATTATACTAGACATCAAATATGCACCCTTATTCAGTGCTACCTTTTTCAGTTCTCTTGTTGCTACAATCTGTGAATCGACCTGATCATTTTTTACTATTACGGAGTCTCGATCACAAAATCCACCTTTTTCATAGCTAAACTTCCAATAGTCATAACACCATTCGGAACCACCGAGTTACCAACCAAGGCATAAATGTCATTAGGAAATTTACCCTTCATCACTACTGCAGAACCCTTGAACACCTGAATCTCTCCACCTCTTCCAGAGAAACCATAACCTTGTTTAGTCAAAGTACTCATAGAAATCAAATTTTTTCTGCAAACCCAGGACATACAAAGCATCAAGTTTTTTACCATCCCGTTATGTATCCTAATTTGCAAAGAACCACTACGTTTAACACTCAGTTTCTCACCATCTCCTAATTTCATACTGTCTCTCTATTCTCTAAAAGAATTAAATAGTTTCCTAGAAAAAGGTAATGTGATAAGCTACACTAATGTCAATAACCTAGCTATTTATAGGTCCAGATGCAGTAACTGTCAAAACTTCGCTACTTTCTCCCTCATCACACTGTCACGACCCAATTTCGGGACCATAACTGGCATACGAGGCTAACCGTCTATGAGAGTCTGGTCCATCTCGGACAAGCCTCGGAGAATATAACTTATAACTAATTCATTGCAAGCAATTTCTAAAGCCATTTATTACAGAAAATAAATTAGAAACTCAAATTTTGCTAAAACATTAATTTCACAATAATAAAATATTTCTGAGTAAGAAATCATGTTAAACACCAATTAAATATACAGGTCATAGACCCACAAGTATAGCGGTGTAGAGCACTAACAAAATAAATAACTGAGCCCGAACAAAAAGGCACTGAATGCAACTTCAGAGTGCCTCACCAAGTGTTGAATGTTGATAGATCACAATCAACCAAAATTACTTAAAAATAAGAACATGGAAAACAGATAGAAAAGAAAGGGTAATAACTTTAGTGAGGAAATGATACTCTAGAGCAGCTCTGGGCCTCACATAAACCGTTTTAAAAATGTTTCGAAAATACCACATGCAAATATCCTTATACTGATAATATACACACATATATACATACTTCTAGTTTGGAAAATCATTTCTGAAAATGTTTGCACCCTCAGTAAACAACGTACAATTAAAGCATTTGATTATTGTACCTTAGAAGAACAAACATTTAATTATAAGAAAATTTATTCATGCAAAACCATGTATATCATACAGATTACTAATATATCAGACAACAGATCATGCTTACTACATGCATATAGGCGGATTCATTTTATGCAGACTGAACATATTTCTATATATCCTTATCTTATTAGCTAATTACAAAACTAACAGATCTGATAACTACTTATCATTTTTCCATATTATACTAAGACTGCACTGACTAGATCAATTCAAAATAAACTAGCAACCTTAGGAGCCTAAATAGTACCTGTCTCAAAAGGGCTAATCGCTAACAGCCTTAGGGTCCCAAAATAGTACTTTGTTCACCCTAAGGGTCTCAAAGCTGTAATAGACATGAACTGATCTAAGTACATTCGTGAGCATTGCAATCCACGTGCTACAACAAGATATACCTTGTCAAACTACAAAATAATAAACTACGGGAAAATGAGCAACAATACAGACTCACCAAATTTATTTTACCCAGACAAAATATATACCATACTAAATAGTCTAACAGGGGACAAGATTAGATCAGAATAATAAGTGGACTCCGCCACTATAAGTAGCTCGTACATGGACTCCACCACTATAAATAGTTTGTGCGTTGAGCTAAACACACTTTTACCACCTACCTTGGTAATTGAGTTTTTATATTGATATACCAAATGTTACATTTACCCCGTAACAAAGGTGTCCCGAGTCAAAATAATTATAAATATAAATATATACCATATATATAGTAGACGGACATACATAGCATAAATTATTTACATAAATATTTATATAAACCATTTATATAAATATCAGATGTTAGATATTCTACTAGGCAAGTATGTAACAGATACCATATAAGACAATTAACCAATTTCAGAAAATGTTTCAGAATATATTATATAACGCATAATATATTATTTAGAGTCAAATCGTTTTAGTAGACAGACGTACAAAAATATATAAACATTCCAATATATTAGTTTCAAAAAATATATATTTTCACAAAATATCCAATACCAAAAAATATAATTGTATTTTCAAAAAATATAATACAATTCGGGCAGGTTTTCCATATTAGAAATTTCAGAAAAGGAAGATTATTATTTAGCCAACCGTTTACTTAGTCAGATTACAGATATATGCCAGACACAACAAAAAATATACAGAGTTGAAGACACAGCCTATGTGTCTGAAACTGTCATTCCACTCACCTGAAAATTTAAGCTGAATGGCCCAGTCGTGTATCACTGGTGGCTAGCTAACCTTGCTAACTCGAACACGAAATTGAAACAATTATTAAGGCAGAATGAAAAATATGATGATGGTGGTACTGTGGCGGTACCAAAATGCATGCTATGCAAATGTTGACTCAAAACCCCGAAAACCCATTCCGAACGAATATCTAACATTCTCGGCTAAAAAATCAATCATCTCGTAAAATTACAATTTGGTCTCCGACCTATGTAAAATTACGTTTTAGTCTCCAAACTTTTCTAAATTATAAGACAATCCTCAAAGTATTCTAAAACTATCAACTAGTCCTCCAAATAATCAAAACTTCCAAATTAGTCCTCTAACTCTCAAAAATTACAAATTATTCCCCAACATGCTAAATATCAGATTTGATCCCCAATACATTTAGAATTATGAAAATTATAGTTTTGGTCCATTCGGCAGAAAACTACACGAAAACGTCCCTAAATTCAAATCGATCGAAACCTAACATTCCAATCAACCCACATTAACTCTAATCGATCTCCTAAACTATAATATAACATCCGTTTCAAGAAACAAACTCAAAACCCCATACTTTTCCTTAAAAACCCGAATTTACAAACCCAAAATCCAACCCACATCTATTGTCTTCCAAAACACAAAACCAAACACAAATTTGGCCTCTCCCATGCTAGATACATCAAAAAACAAAAAAAAAAATGTAACCTACATTCAATATAATCAAGCTCAAATTCGAAACCCTAGCTCAAAGAAACCCATTTTCATTCTACAAGCTTAACAAAAGAACAAATGCATAAAAATGAAAGATAAACCAAGATAGAATGATAATCTTACCTCAAGAATGCAAGAGGAACCAATGGGAGGCAAGATAGGAAAAATTTGGTGCGGATTTGAGTGAAAAACACGAAGAATAATGAAGGAAAATGAAGAGGATTGGGTATGGGGGTGTTTATAGACACAACAGGCCAAATGCTGCATTTTGTGGGGTTTTAAATGAAGAGATGCATGTGTCTTACCCTAATTGATTTGAGATGTGTGTCTTGACATGAAAGGGACGCGTCTCACCCCTTGGTTGAGACAGACACGCATTTCGTGACCTAACAGGCTTTTTAGATGCCGAAATTTCATGAAACGATTTCTCCCACTTAAACTGATCGAATTCTATCGATACCCAAAGACTCCAAACACTCTAAAACATCAATAAAACACCCAAGATCATCAAAAAATTATAATTATTCCAAAGATCAAATCGAACTAGATCAAAAAGCTACGAAGAACCTAGTCGAAATGCACTGGGTATTACAACCCAACTATCTATAGGACTAGATGCAGTAACTGTCAAAACTTCGCTACTTTCTCCCTCATAAGAATTATCCTGAAACCCTATAGAATTATTCTAAACTATTGTTGCTCTTGATTCCTGACCGTTTCACTTATTTCTATGTGGATAATGTTTCTTTTGTGCCCAATCTCCTTACAGTAAAAACACCTCAACTCATGTTTTGATATCAAATGCAATCCACAGTTTCTCCCATTAGTCATATTCCTGCCACTCATCACAGTTAATCCGAACTCTACATTGTTTCCACCTATGTAGCATGGAAACGAAAGTGGGAACGGGAACGGAAAACATTAATTTTCAAAAATATAGGAAACAGAAACGTGGGAGAAACATGTAAATAATAAAAATATATAGATATCTTTGTAAATATTAAAAATATAAGAATGTATTTAAAAACATATATAACTTGAAAGTTCCTTAATAATAAAAGAATCTAAAAATTTCATAATCAAAATTAAAAGAAAAAAAATAATACAATGTAGTTGATATAATATATTATATTTTATGGTACTTTCTCTATGTTAGCATCTTCATCTCAAATAACATCTTTTTCGCCTTGAACCAAAAATGCCTCCAACTCTGTTTCATCCAAAGAGAGATTGGCAACTTTAAGAACACCTACTTCATCAATGCTTCCAAATTCATCTCCACCAACATCTCACATTTTTATTTTTTCTTCATGAAGATATTGAGAGACGTTCCTTGATAAGAGGTGAAGATTATTGTGAATATAAACTAAGTCTTCTACATATTTTGGATTTAATTTATTCCTTTTCAATGAATGAATGAAGAAATAAGTGCTCTAATTTCTTTCAGCACAAGAAGAAGAATTAGGTTGTCTAAGCACTTTAAAAGTAAAGGTGCATGTGCACCGAAGCATGCCCACCAGTGCATAGGTTCTGAATCATACTGTTTACAGTGGAATTTTGCAATCCCTTAGGTCGAGGACAAGATCAAGCCAAAGACACAAAAAAAGGAATCCATTTGCTGCTATGCATGGTAAGTCTGTCAAATGAAAATAGAGGATAAAAGAAAATAAGGATAAATACTTGATTGCCAAGGACCTGAGACAAAGAAAGAAAGTTAGAAATACAAATTGCTACAAATCAGGGAAAGCCAATTCTCCAGGAGCAAGGCCAGAGACACCAAAAAAGGAAAGCATTTGCAGAGAAGGCAAGTCACCGACATGATTGCAACAAATCACCATTAAGTTAGGGACCAATAGGGCAAGAAATGGAGGAATCAATAGAGTCAACGCAAACAATGAATTCAAGCTGTCTTCTCTGACAAGGCAGCAAGATGGGCACCAAAACAATATAAATACGTACCAAGGACACCAAAGAAAGGATCACCAACCAATCAATCAAACCAACTCTTATACCAGAAACATGAATCTCATATTCTGCAAATCATAGTGTCTCCGCTCAGTTATCTTAGTGTCTTCAGTCTTTGTTAGTATCTTCATTTGTTATTTTTATTCAAGAACATTCACTAGTCAAGTCTTGTTGCAATTTCAATTTTATCTCAATTGTTCATCATTGTTTATCTTGCTATTGTTACTAAAGAGGCAAGGAACCCAAGTAAATGATTTGTGTCCCTTTATCATTTCCAATTGTTTGATTCATGAAGCTAGATTTTTTGAGTGCAATCTCATTCAATAGTCCACAAAATCCGGTTTAGGAGAACCATAAACTCCTTGGCACACTCTCAAAAAATTGATTCAAAAGGGCAGCGTTGTCCTCTTAGTTTTCTCTCAAGAAAATAAGGGAACACATACATACCAGCAATAGTATCAAAATCTCCAAATGCCCCACTTTTAAGAGAAAAATTAGCAAACTCATTGTTAGCTTTAGCTTGCTCCTCTTCGTTAGAAAATATTCACCTAAAGCATTTGATTCTTTCAACAAACACTTCTTTATCCATATGACGTGGCACTCTACCTTCTCCTTCTTGAAGCCATTTGTCACTATAATACCATTTAAAAAGGAAACAATATTAGAATAATAAAAAAAATTGTAAAAAAATTAAGAGTGTCACCTTGGATTCAATGAGTGAGCTAATAAATGGAGTGGAGTGTTGTTCTTTGCCCTAAGCTCAACAAGAATGGTATGGACCACATAATAAAGGGATGAAAAGCCATTTAGTTGCTTTTCTTCATGCTTAAAAATAATATTCTTCACATTTTCAATCATGGAATCCCACATTTCATACACCAAGTGAAGACAAGGTTTGTTTGCATCACAAAATCTAATCATATCATATATGGGTCTAGTGAAATAAATAATATAATCAAGTTTTTCCCACTAATTCTCATCTAACACTTTTTTACGAACATATTTAGCCAATCTTTGATCATCATCCCTTTATTGACTCCATTGATCACTCAAAACCATAGCTTCTAAAGCATGCCTAACAAGTTTAAATCTTTTAAGCACGACAATAATATAAGCAAAACGAGTCTTTGCTACTAAAAGCAACGTTAAGGTGCTAAATGAATTGAACATAGCCAATCTCCTTGAATGGTTCATATTAACATTCTTGGTTTCCTTTGCATCAAAATGTATGTCTATGATCCAATTGCACTACTCATATGTTTCTTGATTTTCTCCCACATTCTTAGTAGCACATATATTTTTCAGTGCAAGATTAAGAGTATGAAGAACACATGGAGTCCAATAGATATTCAGATACATACCTTCAATGATTTCACCAGCACCTTTGCAATTTTTGCATTATCAGTAATGATTTGGACCACTTTGTCATGACCAACTTCATCAATTACCTCTTTCAAAATATTAGCAATAAAACGCTTATCTTTCACTTCACCTGAGAAATCCTAAGATTTAATTAACATAGGGCCAAATTCACTTACAATCATTACATTTATTAAAGGTCTCCTTAATGGATCACTCCAGCCATCACTAACAATACTAATGACCTTTTCCCGCCAAGTGCTCTTAATAGGTTCCAATAACCTTTTAATATTTTCTTTCTCTTGTTGAAGCAATATGGTTCTTAATTTATTATAACTTAGAGACACATATCCACCCAACAAATGGTTAGCAACAAATTAATAAGAGCTCACTTAATAAGGATTTCTAGACAAATTAAATGGTAGACCCCCAGTGTAGAACATTCTAGCTATTTCTGCATCCAATTGATTTCTGGTTTGATTTCTTCTTTTCTTTAAAGAACCTGAAATACTAGTGTCAGTTAAAGTCAATGTATGTCTCTCTAAAATACTATTGGACTAGCTAGAAGAAGGCCATGTGACTTGCTTGGGTTGGGAATTCAAAGCTTTGTCGGAAGCTTGTTTTTATAATTTTTTTCATGTCAGAAAGATCATCAAGTCTAACTTTTTGCATGAAACTATTCCTTTTCCTTTCAGTAAATGAGCTCGTACCCTAGTATAACTCTCTTGTTTTTCCTCACCACAAAAATTGCATATCCACTTATTGCTACCCTTTCTTCTCCGATTTTGTCAAGTTTCTTGACATATTGCCACAAAGGACTGGTATGTTCGTTAGCACTTCCACTAGAATCCATAATTCAACCAAACTAAAAATTTGTTTGCATTAAAACAAAGTCAACATTTATATTTATTTGATTCAATTCAAGTATTCAACAAATAACATATAAAAAATAATTACTTGAGTTCTGATGATTAATGAAAATTCGTCTCCTTTTTCTCTTGTAGAGATGCAACAATGTCAATAAAAGAGGGGGGAAATAATAAAAAGATTGTGGCTTTGTTTTTTTTTGAACAAGAAGGTTGTGGCTTTAGAACTTTTTGTTGTTTATGTTTTTTATGTTGCACAGAATGGTTAGACTTAGCAGCAAACGTGGAGGAAATTAGGGTTGGCTTATTTAGGAAACGTGGAGAAAGTCATAAACATGGAATTTTAGTTGTTTTGTAGTCTTAATGGAAACGTGTGTACACATCTAAAATGTTTCCAATTTTTTTGATTAATTAAGAAATGGACCTGAGCCCTTGGTTTTG
>CAODLS010248963.1:0-14752 GCA_948243855.1 Flueggea neowawraea
AAAAAAAAGAAGCTATGTTAATCGACAAACCCTTATATCGAGACATGTCTCCTAAGGATGCCATTTTGGATCTTCTGCTCAAGGTGGTTAAGCCTTTGATATTGAGCACTAGCTCTGATACCAATTGAAATCTCAATATGTCAATCCAAGAGGGGGTGAATTGGATTTCTTACTAAAAATAAAACATTTTTTTTAAACTTTTGCAAATATTCTCAAATCAAAATAGTAGCTAAATCCAAAACACTACCACTTAATAAAGAACAGAAAAGGAGTAAAAGGTTAGAGAAACAAAGCCCAATATTTATAGTGGTTCGGTCCTCTTTGACCTATGTCCACTCCTCTAGCTCACTAGAGAGTTTGAATCCACTATACTTCATCACTTTTGGGTGGAGGTAAATCGTTTACAAACTCTTATTTTTCAAGATCACAAGATAACCTTATACACCTTGCTTTTTTCTGGTCAAAACAAGAAAACCACACTCCTTTGTTTTTCAAGGTAACAAAGAAGGCAAACCTATTCCTTTCCCAAGCTTTACAAATAAAGCTTGATTACAATACTATTCTCAACTAAATGACAGTGTTGTTCAACCAACTTAGTGATAAAATAGCAAATCAACAGCTCAGTTGGTATGTAAGTATTCAAGAACAGAATAAGAATGCAACGAGAAGATTTTCAAAGCTTTAGGCACTCTCAATGATTGTTCTTGTTTACCTTATGACTTGAAATGTCTATTTATAGACATTCCTAAAAACACTAGCCATAGTGGATACCAAAACAGCCGTTGTGAGAGTTGCAAAAATGGTGAGATTAATGACGTTAGTCCTTGCTACGTGCATACCATGTGTACTGTGTATGTAGTTCATGGTTTTATCAGAGTACTACGTGCAACGATATTCCTTTTGCGTGCATAGGCCAAGTTCTAGTACCCACTGCTTTATATCAAGAAGTAACTACATGTATAGTACTTTTATCTATGTACGCAGAGCTTGAATGCTGTGTGTGTTGTACTCAGTGCTGCGTACGTAGTCGAGTCTTCAATGGTTATGTCTTTGATCTTCGTCGTGAATGTGTTAGAAGATATTCAAAATTTCAAAAATTGAGGAGCGTCTGTCATTTGTCAGGTAGTACAGCTCACTTTTGTTGTGACACCTCTGCGATTTTATTCTCTATTCGTGACTCACTCTTCTGATGCTTTCTGAAATCATGTGAGAGAATATTCTGTTGGTATTCTGACAACCTGAAATAGATTTTGATATTTTTCAGTCAGACATATATTTTCCTCGTATATGTGCGTTAAAGTCTATTATGTGTGAGTAGTATGATCCTTTGAAGCGCACACAACTGAGATAGAGCATGCCGCAACTTGAATTTTTGAATTTCTTTGATTTTTTGATTGTACCAAGTGGTATTTAAAACAATATGCATCTTCTAGTTACTACGTGCTCAGGTCTATGTCAACGCACATAGCAGTATACTGATCCATTCTATTTTCTGATTGTACCACATCCACGCGCACTGCACTTCTTCCTACGCGCACAGTAAGATACTGGGCTTTTTCTTATTGACTAAATCACAGCATCTTTGTGCGTTGCATTTGGATTCTAAGTGCATAGTACCTGTTCTACGCGCATTGCATGAGCTCTTGTGCGCATAGCGTCCATCTCTGACTTCTCAATGCACCTTTCTCTCTAATCAATGTGCATAAGTCTTGGTTTAACGTACATGGACCATTCTTTAATGTACTTGGAGAGTTGAGGAACATGCTTAGCTTAACTGTTTCAATTTTTTTGTTAAATTATCAAAATTTAGGAGTTTTTATGTTAATCAAAACTTGATTCAACAATTCTATCTACGTGGATTGTGAAATTATTTGCATGTGTTGTTATTCACTCCAGATTAAGCATTTTCACCCAAGCACTCATCAATGTGCTTTGTTCATTCTCCAACATGCGTTGTTGATTTCCATTCAAAGATTGCACCTTTGGTCTGCATATGTGTCAGAGAATATTCCAATTCAAATTTCGAGGAGCGTTTTAGCTTTGTCCTCATCTGAAGCTCATCAATGTGCACTGCTGATAATCTGTGTGCATTGCGCTTCTCATTAAAGTTGGCATCTTTAATCCATTTATGTGCCTTGTTCATCCTTCTATATGCCTTGGTTATTGATGACAGCTTCACATAGATCTAGACCATGACAATGAGCGTTCTTCTTCATAATCACCTTAATGACATAGAGTAACATATCATTAAGCTTCAGTCATGATCTACGTGCCTTGTTCCCTCTCTTGGATGCATAGTTTAAGTCTTGACATTCAATAGCGTGCGTTGTTGAATCATCTACGCATTTAGACAAGTTTAATAGAATAATCAGAAGAGCATATCTGCACGTTCTTCAATGATTAGTGTGTCTAAATGCCATTGATGTAAGTTACAGTATTGCAGGACATATGCTAAGGTGCGTTGTTTCCTCATTAGCATGCGTTGATTCTATTTTGACATTGGAACAACGTGAGTTGATGTTTGATCAATGTGTGTAAGGGGCTTCATCAACATGTGTCACTTAACTTTTTAGTTGTTTTGTAAATCATCAAAACTTAGAAGGATTTTTCATGTTGTCCATTTTCTCAACATATAGTTTGGAAGACATAGCCTATATGTCTAGAGCTGTCATCACACTCACCTGGACGCCGAACCAAATAATCCTATCCTTGGACCATCGGTGGATGGCTGGTCACTTCAGAAATCAAATGGAGCTGAAAACATAATTCATTTACAATAGAATCAGACGTGGTAACTGTGGCAAATCCTGAAATTATATGAAAAGCAAATGCATGTCCCAAACCCAGATCGACACAGAGAAACCTATTGCGAATGAATATCCAACACTCTTGTCGAAAATCGAACCTCAATGTAAAATTATAGTTTGATCCCTTAACTTTTGCAAAATTACTCTTTAGCCTCCAAAGTTATGGAAAATAATAGATTAGTCCCCAAACTTTTCATGAATTACAAAATAATCCCTAAAACCTTCAGAATTTCAAATTAGACCTCGAACACTCAAATGTTGAATCTAACCCTTGTGATAGAAAAATATTAAAAAATGCCACAAAATTCATCCAAACTGACACCTATTATTTCGAATCACTTAATTCATCATCTAATCATGTTTATTTATCAAAATCATTCATCAATTTCATCCATAAACCAACAAATCATAAAAAAAAAACCCAAATTCATTCTTCCAAAGAAATCTCTAACAATACCAATCCTCTTCAATCTCCAAGACCAAACACAAACACATTCAATTCCAAGTTTATTTCAGCAAAATCAATCAAGAACCAACTCAAATTCATCATCAATCATCCCATTTTTCATTCAAAAATATGGACCTAAACGAAAACCCAACATAAAATGCATATTCAGCTGAACTGAACAATACCCACACCATTCCATTCTAACATTATCCATAAAAAACCAGCTGCATCGAAAACTTGCATCAAAATCGAACCCTAGCCTCCAAACCCGTCATCAATTCAAACCCAACAAAATTCTATATGATTTTCATAAAAAGGAAGAAAGAAATGAGAAAATTGAGATATTCTTATCTTGAATTGATGCAAGAATTGAAAAGGAAGCATAGAGAGGGAGAGAGGGACAAATTTGAGTGAGTAAGTGTGAGTGAGGAAGAAAGTGTTGGAAATGAAAAGAATGAAGAGAGAATCAGGTAAAAAAAATTAAAAGGAGACAACCAAAATCGAACCCAACTGACCAGTCAAAAGTGGAACCAAAACAGAACCAGCCCACACAACAACTCAACCAAACCAGTCAATAAAAAGAACTTGATCTGTAATGCCCCTCCTTTTATTGGATTGAATGGAAGAAGTGAAAGAAATCAATTTGAGGAAAATTCTGTCTTGGTAGCCGACTTGGGTAGTTGACTAACAGTTTGAGTAGTCGACTAGCGAAGAACACGCTTCAGTAGTTGGCTTGCGAGGTTGGGTAGTCAACTAAAGACTCGCAAATCTATATATAACCCTCACTCGACCCACTTGGTTTTTTCATTTTTTATGCAAAAAATCACTTCCAATCCATCTCTCTTCTTCTCCCAATGCTTTCCCATCACTCATTAGCATCTACTGAGATAAGATTACTCATTCTTTTCACTTATTACTTCATTTCTGTCCATAAATCTCAGTTTTAGCAAAAAAGATGTTTTCAACTGTTGAGTCAGATTTTACATGCTTATGTTAGAATGGATGTTGTAGGGTGTTAGATCTAGTGAGAACAAGCCTAGAAACACTAATATCTAACCCCAGATACATGAGATTTCATGTGTTTTTGGAGAAACTTGGGTTTGGTTTGGTTTTGACCGAATTTTCAGTAATTTTGTGTTCTTTTGGTGAAATAAATTGTAGATTCAAGCTTAGGGGGTTGACTTGAGTTGGTTGGTGTGGCTGGAAACGTCGGGTATCGATCGAAACCAAAAGTATTTTCAAAACAGTTTATGTGCGGTCTGGAGCTGATCTGGAGTGTTATCCTCACTGAGTTTACTCACCCCCTCCCTTAATATTTTTCAAGTGCTTCTTTTTGACATTCAACAACCGTCTAGCATCCAGGTACTCAGTGAGGCATTTTTATTTGGTTAGTTGACACCCTTTTGGTCATGCTCCTTTTGTTTTTGTTAGGGCTCCACCCTGAGTGTTGTTGGGTTGTTGGGTTTACTCTATTTTATTTTCCTACTCAGATTATTTACTCATATTATACTCCTTTTGGTATACTGATACTATTTCTTTATATTATTCATATATCTTCATATATACACATATGTATAATATTTTATAATATTTATATTCTGTCAATAAATGTTTTAAAGGAACTTTTAATAAATGGTTCAAAATGAATAAGTGGGTAGAATATTTGAATCTTTAAGTTTGTCTTGTATGCCGTTCATGGTCCGACAACGGGTCGTGACAAAGGTGGTATTAGAGTCCTAGGTTTTGTATTGTCTGGGTTGGCATGGAGTATAGGTATTCTTGATCGAGTCAGTCTGATTTACCTTGGTATACCCTTAAGATATTTACTTCGATACTGTGGTAGCCATTCCGTATTTTGACATCTGCATATACAATTCGTTGTTTGTTTATATGCAGATATGGATCGTGGTGGTTGACGACCTCGAGGTAGACCTAGGCGTGTGCGTGTTGAGGCTGCCACCCAGTTAGTTGTTGATCTGCATGACTCGCATAATGGCCCGGAGGTTGTAGCTCCATCTCCTCAGCCTCAACCCCAGCCACAGCCTATGGCTCAGCTGGATCCTATGGAGTGATTTACTTAGGATCTCGAGCGTATTAAGACACTTCTTACCAGTCAAGTGGCTGGAGGTCAGCCAGTTTTGCGCCGCCGCGGCTGCTCCAATAGTTGCACCTGCAACACTACGGGTTGATGCTGACTCACTTCTCGATAGATTGCTGAAGCTCAAACCCTCTAGATTTTTGGGCAAGATGGGAGAGGATCACCATGATTTCTTTATTGCGGTGGAGCATTGTTTCAGTGTTCGGGGTATTGTTGATGATGTCGACTGGGTCAAACTTTTTTCATTCTTACTGGATCGCTGCGTAACATTGTGGTGGCAGAGTGATAAGACTCAAGGATATGTTAGCTGGGCCGAGTTTAAGAATGAACTCATTATGTCCATCCTTCCTTAGAGAATCAACAATAAGAAGGCAGATGAGTTCTGTGAGTTCTGTCAGAAATCGAGCATGATAGTCACAGAGTATGATGACAAGTTTAAGGAGCTCAGTAGGTATGCTCTAGAGGACTGCCGAAGCGATGAGGCTCTAGCAAGAAAATTTTAGAAGGGTTTGCTTATGCAATTTGGTAGAGTGGTGGGGAGCCACGAATGACTACTGTGGGGCAGATGGTCGAATCTGCCCGACCCCTAGAGTATATCGAGGAGACAAACCCTCGAGATTTTAACAAGAGGGCAGGGTAAGGATAGAGGTTACTTCTGAAGGCCAACAGGGTTGTAGTCAGGGTGTTTAGATAAAGTGGAGACGTCGACCCTCCTCTAGAGGGCATATGCCCAGTCAGAGCACTCAAATTTATAGCGTGACGCAGCCAGCCAGACGACCCAAGGCTAAAGCGGTAGTCAGACTACAGGGGGTTCAGGTAGAGATTTATTCCTTCGGTGTGATACTTGTGGAAAGAGGCACCCAAGAGTATGCCACAAAGTGCAGGGGAACTATTCTTACTATAGCCAACCAGGCCATAAGATTGTTGATTGCCCTTGTAGGTTGGGCACAACATCTCAGGCTGGACAGTCTAAAGTAGAAGGCTCAAGCTCGGTTAATGCAGGTACAGGGAGAAGCATGATAGGATCAGGGGATCACGTTTAGGGTGCATAGGGTAGTAGTTGTGGTCAGCCTAGTCAGAGTAGTACTACTGTAGGTTAGGCTAGAGCATAACATCTGACCCGTCAGGAGGTAGGCCTCCAATGCAGTAGTCACTAGTGTGTTGTTTATCTATGATACTTCTGCATATATATTATTTGATTCTGGTGCATCGCATTCATTCATTACGGCGTATTTTGTTAAGCATGTCGAGTTAGTGGTGTATCCCTTGCATAACTATTAGAGGTTTCATCGCCTTAGGGTAGTAAGATTTTGGTTGACTCAGAAGTTTAAGGTTGCATAATCGCCTTTGATGGGGATGAGTTAACAGCTGACCTTACAATGTTAGACATGGGTGAGTTTGATGTTATACTCAGTATAGATTGGCTTGCAACTTAGCATGCTAACCTAAACTGTTTTGCAAAAAGACTATGTTTTCGACCTCCAGGTCAGAATGAATTCTACAATTAAGGTGAACAAGAAAGTATTGTACAGGGCTATATGTCAGCCATCAGAGCAAAGAAGATGATTCACCGATGTTACGAGGCATATCAGGCTTTTATGCTTATAGAGTCTTAAAATTCATAAGTGAAGTTGGAAGGTCTGCTAGTGGTATGAGAGTTTTTTGATTTATTTCCCGAGGAGTTACCTGGACTTCCTCGTGAGTGGGAGATTGAATTTGCTACAGATGTGCAGCCATATGTCGATCCAATATCAATCCCACCGTATTAGATGGCACCAGGAAAGCTAAAAGAGTTGGAAACACAATTAGGGGAGCTACTAGATAAGGGCTTTATTTGACCAAGTGTCTCATCTTGGGGTGCTCCGGTGTTATTTGTAAAGAAGAAGGATGGGAGTCTTAGAATGTGTATTGACTACCGTCAGTAAAAAAATCGATATCCCTTTCCGAGGATAGATGATTTGTTTGATCAGTTGCAGCGTGCACAGTAGTTTTCTAAGATCGACTTGAGATCACGATATCATCAATTGAGGATTAGAGGTGAAGACATTCCTAGGATTGCATTCCAAACTAGGTATGGACACTACAAATTTCTAGTAATGTCATTTGGCTTGACTAATGCTTGAGCAACCTTTATGGATATGATGAACAGAGTGTTCAAACTATACCTAGGCCAGTTTGTGATTGTCTTCACTGATGACATCCTGGTGTATTGACGGAGTATAGAGGAGCACGGGGACCATTTAAGGTCAGTCTTGCAGACTTTGAGAGAACATTAGTTGTACACTATGTTCTCGAAGTGCGAGTTTTGGCTCGAACAAGTGGCATTTTTGGGACACTTGGTCTTTAAGGATGGTATTATGATAGATCCAAAGAAGGTAGAGGCGCTACTCTATTGGGAGATGCCTAAGATCAGTATGGAGATTCGGTTTCTTTGGGATGGTCAGGCACTACAAAAGGTTTCTCCAAGATTTTTTTAGGATTGCAGCTCCTATGACTTAGTTGACTCATAATGGAGCGAAGTTTATCTGGTCTGACTTGTGTTAGTAGAGTTTCTTTAAATTGAAGAAGTGTATGATAAGTGCACTAGTGTTAGCTTTACGATTGGCTTCTGGAGGATTTGTGGTATACTATGATGCCTTTAGGGTTGGCTTAGGTTGTGTATTGATACAACATGGCAAAGTGATTGCCTATGCATCAAGGCAACTTAAGAGGCACGAGCAGAATTACCAGACTTATGATTTGGAGTTAGTAGCTGTGGTATTTACGCTTAAGATTTTCAAACATTATCTCTATGTAGAGACTTTCAAGATTTTCACTGATCATAAGAGTTTGAAGTACATCTTTTGTCAGCGATATCTCAATTTGGGACAAAGGCGATGGTTGGAGCTACTCAAGGATTATAACTGCATTATATCGTATCATCTTAGTAAGGAAAACGTAGTTGCCAATGCTTTGAGTAGGAAGTCAATGGGTAGTATAACCCATATTTCTGTAGATAGAAGACCTATAGTGTCAGAGTGATAGAGACTAATGGAAAATAGAGTTGAGTTTGAAATTCAGCTTTTGATCAAGAAGGTTAAATCATCTAATAAACCTAGGCTTTGTATTGATAACTCTAGGGTTCTCTAGTTTGTGTTGAGACTATGCATACCATCTTTGAGTGGTTTACGCAAGGAGATTATGACTGAGGGTCACAATTCTATATATTCTGTACACCCGGAGTACAGTAAGATACATCAGGATCTTCGATAGTTTTACTAGTGGTCAGGGATGAAGACGGATATCAGTGAGTCTGTCAGTCGGTATCTAACCTATCAGCAAGTTAAGTTTGGACACCAACTTTTGTCGGGATTCTTGCAGCAGATGCCCCTTCCAGAGTGGAAATGGGATCGCATCACGATGGTTTTTGTGGTTGGGTTACCGAGGGCATCTGCTGGATATGACTCTATTAGGGTGATTGTTGACCAATTGTGCTATGGAGTAGCCTGCTGATCAGATTCAACATTATCATGTTGAAGCACTTCCAAACGAGGATCACTTTCAGCATGGACATGTCGAAGAGGAATTCTGGCCAAAGCTTCAAGACAAGGATCAAGTGCAAGACCAACTTATTTATAGTCCAATTAGCATACTTAAAGGATTCGTAACAAGGCCTCGATCAAAGAAGCTTCAACAAATATTGATCCATCATCTACAAGGCTTAGTGAACTTGCTTAGAGACGACTTGCAAGGCCACGGTTTTGGGACAAGTGCAGCTCAAGTCCAATACAACTTAATTCAAATCCAAGTCACTAATGGGATTAATTAGGTGTATTTTAAATGGGCTGGCTGAATTTATTTTGTCATAAATTAATTGACTATTTTTATGTATTTAATTTTATGGCAAGTACCACACAATTGGGATTCCTACTTTTATGGTAATTAGCTATTATTTAGGAGTCCTAATTTATCAATGACAGCTATGTATGGCTATTTAAAACACTTTTAGCCTAATGGTAGAGGAGACTTTTGATGAATTTTAACCTTAAAGTCGAATTGCTTTTATCTTTGTGTTCATGAGTAGAATACATGCTTTAAGGAACATTCAATGAGTTTGATCACCTTCTTATGGAGTGTTTCGAAATTGGAATTTAGAAACAATTTTTATTTATTCTAATTCCTTGATCATTCATCTAAGTAATTTGATTTCTAACCATTCTTAGGGGTTGAAACCAAATTGGTGTTGGGGTTTTCTCATTAATATGTTGGGCGTTCGAATACACAAAAGGGTTCTCAAGCTTACTCGTGGAGGTTCTGTATTATTTGGTATCAGAGATTTGGCTCTAGATCAGGTTTTATCTTTACAAAATTTCATTCCTTAATTTCTAAATCTCTCGTGTTTTCTTGTTGCTTTTAAATTCTGTCATATAGGTCCTATGTGCGTTGTATTGATCCTACGTGCATTGAATTCGGTCATATTGGTCCTACATGAGTTGTTCTTGTTCTTGAGTTTTATTGTTCTTCTTGATTAGGTCATTTCATTTGCAAACTGAAAACATTATAAAACAAAAAAAAAATCCATATTTTTTTAGCATCCATGGTTGAAGAGTTAAAAAAAAAAATAAAGAAAGAGAAGAAAAAAAGGTGACAAACAAAAAAAAGAATAAAAAAAGGAGGAAATTTTGATGCTTGCGTGATTGCTTCAGATTTTATTTCCTATTCATATCTTAGCAAATCTTGTTATAATTTGAGTGGGAAATTACGTGTGATTACATTCTTTGCTCATTAAGGGAAATTGCAACTTGACAGATTTGATTTTCTTCCAAAAAAACTTCCTAAATTGGCTTATTCCTATTTTGGGTAGATTTGACAAAACATACCACCTAATTTACGAGTCCAATTCTGGGTTGGTTTCTTTATTTTTTTTTTCATACGTCTTTTGCATCTATTTGAGTTTTCTTAATTATTGCTTCTTACATATTGCATTTAATTTCTTTAATCGATTTGCCTCAAACTTGTTTTTGCTAATTTTAATTTTGGAATTCCACACATTACAAGTTTTTTTGAATTTGTTTCTAAAAGTGTGATTCACCTAAGAACATAAAAGAATTAGCTAGAGTGGTGTGAGGAAAACCTTGGATGCATTCATTAATTGAGATAAACACGAGTGAACATCCCTATCTTTGAATGCAAACATGTGAGGGAGTGCTTGTGAGGTCTTTGAATTATTTTGTTCGTTGTCTCTAACTTTCTTTCACAGTAATATCAAACCAGGGTAGCACTATTGGAGCTGGTCATAGTAATGAAGCTAGACTACGTGAGGTCATGAAGGAGAGATTACATGCTTTACTAAAGCTATAGAGGCTATGAGAGAAGCATTGGAGTGCATAGATTCAAGTTTGCAATCGATTAAAAGGGAAACACCAAATCCCAATGAGCGACAAAGGGATGGAAGAAACCAAAATCCTCAACTTGATTACTTGGAAGATTAAAACTTTGATTACAATGAGGATGGCAATGCAACTTTTTATCGAGTGGGCGTACCTAGAGGAGGAGGAAGAGGAGGCCACGGTTTTGATTTTGCTAAAGGAAGAGGGCTATGGCAAGACAATCAGTACTATGGTAGAAACCGAGGTTATGATGAATTTGTGGATAGAAATTTGGGAAATATTAAACTCGAGATACCTCATTTTCAATATAAATCAGATCTGAAAGCTTATTTGCAATGGAAGAAAAAGGTGGAACTCATATTTGATTGCCATCAATTCAGTGAGGAGAAAAACGTTAAAATTGCAGTAACACAATTTTCAGATTATGCTATAGCTTGGTGAGATCAATTGGAGACTATTCGGAGGAGAAACTTGGAGTACCCAATTGAGATTAGGCATGATCTTAAGTATATCATGAGAAAGAGATTTGTACCTGGGCATTTTCATTGGAGGCTTGTACAAAAAATTCAAATTCTTAATAAGGCAGTAGAAGTGTCGATGATTACTAAAAGGAGATGGAAATGATTATGACTCGAGCTGGTATAGAGGAGGATATGGAGGCCACCATAGCACTTTGCTTGGCTGGTTTGAATAAGGAGATAGCTGACCGAGTGGATTTATAGCCTTATGTAGAGTTAGAAGATATGGTGCACATTGCCATCACGGTGGAAAAGCAACTCCAAGGACGATGTGCAGCAAGGTATGTTGCTAAATATTTTTTCAACTCTAATTCTTCTTGGAAAATGGGTGGGGAAAATGATTTCAAGGGTGGAATTAAGGATGTTTATGATGTTGCTAAAGGAAAGGCCGAATCAGTTTCCAAAGAAAAGCTCAAAATCGAATAGTCTAAAGGAAGAAATCGAGAGATTAAGTGTTGGAAGTGTCAAGGTGTGGGTCATGTTAGTAAGGAGTGTCCTAATAAAAGAACTATGACCTTGAGAAATGTAGTAATTGTGACTGATGATGAGGAAGGTAATGAAAGTGATTAGATGCCCGAATTAGAGGATTGTAGTGATGGGAGTATTGATGAATCAATTCGAGGTGATTTGTTGGTTACAAGACGTGCTCTTAGCACTTAATTGTAGGAGGATTGCCATAAGGAGCAGCAGGACAACTTGTTTCATACAAGGTGTCATGTTTAAGGTAAGGCTTGTAGTGTCATTATTGACAGTGGGATTTGTACTAACATGGTGAGTATCTTCTTGGTTAATTGTTTGGGGTTATCTACTACACCACATCTACGACCTTACAAAGTTCGGCTTAATTATTGTGGTTAGGTCAAGGTAAATCAACAAACTATTGTTTCATTCTCAATTGGTAAATATCATGAAGAGGTGTTATGTGATGTAGTTCCTATGCATGCTAAAGATATTTTACTTGGTAGGCCATGACAATTTGATAGGAGGGTTATGCATGATGGGTACCTCAATAGGTATACATTTACCAAGGATGGGAGGAAGACAATCTTGACACCACTTTCTTCAAAAGAAGTGTACGAAGATCAATATAAATTGGAAAGAATGAGAATGGAGGTCAAAAGAAAGTAAAAAGAGTGTCATAGAGAGTGAGAATAAAAAGAGTGAAAAGAATGGGGGAAAAGAAAAACAAAGTCAGCCTAGAGAGAAAAGTGTGAGGAATATGAGTTTGATAGCTAGAGCAAGTGACGTTAGGCAAGCTTTATATTCTAAACGTCGTATATTTGTACTATTGTACAAAGGGGCTTATGTAGCTAATAATGATCTTAACCCATCTTTGCTAGTGTTTTTGTTGATCTTTTGCAGGAATTTGAAGATGTATTTCCAGAAGAGATGTCAAGTGGTTTACCACTAATTAGAGGTATAGAGCACCAAATTGATTTCATTCCTGGAGCTGCCATACCAAATGGGCCAGCATATAGAATGAATCTAAGTGAGACAAAAGAGATTCAGAGACAAGTGGATCAGTTGCTAGCCAAAGGGTATGTAAGGGAGAGTCTTAGTCCTTACTCGGTTCCCGTTATTCTTGTGCCAAAGAAGGACGACACAAGGCGGATGTGTGTGGATTGTAGAACCATCAAGAAAATCAATATAAAGTATCGTCATCCTATTTTTAGATTAGATGATATGCTTGATGAATTGCATGGTTCTTGTTTGTTTACCAAAATAGACTTAAAATCTGGTTATTATTAAATTCGAATGAATGTTAGAGATTAATGGAAAACAACATTTAAGACTAAATATGGGTTGTATGAGTGGCTTGTTATGCCATTCGGTCTTCCTAATGCACATAGCACATTCATTAGATTTATGAACCATGTGTTACGTGAGTACTTGGATAAATTTGTTGTTGTTTACTTTGATGATATGTTTATTTACTCTAAGTTCATGGATGATCATAGTGTGCAAGTGCATCTTGTATTAAACATACTTAGGCAAGAAAAATTGTATGCTAACCTTAAGAAGTGTAGTTTTTGCATGGATAGGGTTAACTTTCTTGGTTTTGTCGTGTCTAGTAAAGGTGTTGAGGTTGATGAGGACAAGGTTAAGACTATCAAGGAATGGCCAAGACCTAAGAATGCTAGTGAGGTAAGGAGTTTTCGTGGACTTGTTGGTTTTTATAGGAGATTCATTAAAGATTTTAGCACCATAGCTGCACCTTTGAATGAACTAGTTAAGAAAAATGTTGGATTTGTATGGGGTGATGCATTGGAATATGCATTTAATGAACTTAAAGCAAAATTGTGTAATGCACCGTTGCTTGCTTTGCTTAACTTTGACAAAACTTTTGAGATTGAATGTGACACAAATGGCATAGGAATTATAGCTGTTTTGATGTAGGATCAAAGGCCACTAATGTATTCAAGTGAAAAGTTGAGTGGGGAAGCCTTGAAGTGTCCAACATATGAAAAGGAGTTATTTGCTTTGGTTTGAGCTTTGCAAACGTGGCAACAACACTTATGGCCCAAGGAGTTTGTGAAACACACTGATCATGAGAGCTTAAAACATTTGAAGGGTCAAGACAAACTGAACCGACAACATGCCAAATCGGTGGAGTTCATTGAAACATTTCCATATGTAATCAAGTACAAGCAAGGTAAAGAGAATGTGGTTGCCGATGCATTGTCTAGAAGGTACACTTTACTTAATACTCTTAATGCTCAATTGTTGGGTTTTGAGTTTATTAAAGAATTGTATCCTAATGATGTTGATTTCGGTGATATATATACATCTTGTGGTAATGGGGTTGTTTTGGATGATTTTTACTTATTTGATGCTTTATTGTTTAAGTGGAATAGATTGTGCATTCCTAAGTGCTCTATGAGGGAATTATTGATTAAGGAGGTGTATGGTGCAGGTTTAATGGGGAATTTTGGGGTGAATAAGACCTATGACATGCTATTAGAACTTTTTTTTTGGTCTGGTATGAAACGTAATGTGCATAAGGTTTGTTAGCATTTCATTACATATAGAGAGGCTAAGTCTCGATTGGAACCGCATGGTTATACCAACCACTACCTGTTCCTAATGAAGCTTGGACGGATTTTTATATGGATTTTATCCTCGGATTGCCTAAAACTAGGAAAGGCTATGATAGTATCTTTGTTGTGGTTGTTAGATTTAGTAAAATGACTCATTTTATACCATGTCATAAAACCGATGAAGCTAAGTTAATTGTTGATTTGTTTTTCAAAGAAGTTGTGTGTTTGCATGGCATACCTAAAATCATTGTTAGTGATAAAGATGTTAAGTTCCTAAGTCACTTTTACAGTGTGTTATGGTGGAAGCTAGTGTTGATTCAATTACCAAACTAGAAGGGGGGTCTAACGCACGCAGATGCGAGTGTAACGCACGTTATGGCATTCTAACGTACGTGAGCTTCAAGCTAACGTACGTTAGACACTGTTTTCGCAGCATACGTGTTTTCAGCGAGTGACGTACGTGTGCTGGGTTTC
>CAODLS010248985.1:0-18373 GCA_948243855.1 Flueggea neowawraea
ATATACTTGATGGAGTTGATGTGACAGGATACCCAATATTTGCTGACACAAAGGTTTACCATCTTTACTTGCATTGTAATGTGTGCGTAGCCGAACACTCATGTTCTGCTACTAAATTGTTTTAATTGTGAAGGCAGGTGCGGAAGGCTATTCAATTTGCTAAGAGAGCTCATCATGGACAGTTTAGGAAAACAGGAGAACCTTATTTAACACACTGTATACATACAGGAAGAATATTAGCAATGCTTGTCCCATCAAGTGGCGAACGGGTATGCAGTTTATGCGCACTATTATATTTTAATTTGGTTGGATCTGTATACTTGCTATTGTATTCTTTTTAGAATAATGCCCTACTATTACATCTTTTTGTCGTATTATTGATTTCTTTTGAGTTTTCCCTCATCACACTATTACTATTTGTTCTCCATTTTTTGAACATGTTAATTGTTGAAAAAGGAAAACATAATCCATCTATGTTTCTTAAATGTAATGGTTTGTTCTTTTGGGAAAGTGTGTCTCATCTATGGAATTTTTGATCCACTATGACATTCCTACAGATCCTCCTACATTAGTCATTGATCCATTGGTGGACATATTTGGATTTTCTTTTTCTATAGCTTATATTTCGGGCTGGTTTATTTTTACATTTAAGAGTCTTCTTTAGGGCCCATTGTTTGGATTCCTGGATAATTCTTTTGGTTGCTGTTAAATGCTTTGTCTTTAAATACTGGAACTTTTGAAATTTTATTTTCTGCGTTTGAGTGAATTCTGTGTCTTTCCATCTTAAAATAACATTGAGTATAATTGCTTTGTACTATTGTGTAAATATCTTCTACAGTTTTAACTAACCTGCATATTTTAACTGATTATATTGCCTGGTTATATTACTTGGTTTATGCATGAGATTGTAGTTTCTAGGTCCTGTATAGCATTTTATTAGGACTTGTATGGCCAAATACTGTTGCAGCCCAAAAATCGCAATTGATTGCTTTATCCTGCAGTAATTAAGGATTATTTTGCTAACAGTAGACCAAAACAACAGTTTCATATGGGGTTTATATGCTGGTTATAAATTTTGAATAGCAATAAGGTACAGATCTTGTTTTTGATCTTTTGTTTGAAACAGCAAGGCTTATGTATAGTTTGTGTCAATAGCACATGAATGCACATGTTGATATTTTAGGACACAGGCGAAACAAGTGTTAATAGTTTTTTGTACTGTACTGGTTTTTGGATATTGATTGTGTATATACTAAGATCCTTGTTATCAACATAGAATCTTTGTAATCATAGCTCTATTGGGACAAAATTTTCATGTATTATCAACGTAGAATTTTAAATGTTTGACAAAATATGGATGGACATAAGTGAATATTTTAGATAGT
The DNA here is from genome assembly GCA_948243855.1 of Flueggea neowawraea. Lineage (NCBI taxonomy): Eukaryota > Viridiplantae > Streptophyta > Magnoliopsida > Malpighiales > Phyllanthaceae > Flueggea > Flueggea neowawraea. The sequence goes on from CAODLS010248985.1 coordinate 1,386, forward strand.
TTTAGTAATGGAGCGTAGGCTTGTGGTTGCAATTAAGTAGTATCTGAAATATTCTTTCCAATGTGACAGTATAAAAGCAACCTTGTCAATAAATATTGATTTATTTTGAGCATCTTTGTCCAGCTGGAAAAACTTTCATGTGTATTTGGCGCAAGACTTGTATTATAATTATCATACTACTGTTGCAATGAATGAAGAAGCACAAAATAAATAGAATAAAGAAATGACAGAAACGGTAATGTTTCAACCTTGATCAGAGAAATTGGCTGAGTCTCAAATAATCTGCTGGTTTCCACAACTTTGGTGCACCAGATGTAGGATCTTAACCAGAAATAAACAGCAAGATAGAAAATTTGATGCATATGATTTCTGCAAATCAAACATAATTTGTGAGGTTGATGAATTGGCTTTATATTTTTACATGTTTTCTTAATATTAATCCACTTCACCTTGTAATTCTGAAAAAAAGAAGACAAAATAAAAGCTCTTTTTTGTGAAATTTCTTTTGGTAATAAGATTGGTCTTAATGTCCATTGTAGGCTGTTGACACAGTTGTAGCTGGTATTCTACATGATGTAGTTGATGATACTCATGAACGCTTACAAAGTATAGAAGAGGAGTTTGGTGATGATGTTGCTACGATGGTAGCTGGTGTTTCCAGATTAAGTTATATAAATCAGGTAGCAAACTGCTTCAGTTAATGATTTTTGAGCATATTTCATTTCCTGCTTTGTTTGTTTTTTCTGTTATTTGAGTTACTAGAAATACTATATGGTCTTTGACCAAACAACATTTTGTCCTATTTGAACTAAGCCAAAAAACATTTGTTGGCATGAGCAGAGGCCATGATTTCAACATTACATTCTTTTTCATTTTTATTTCTAAAGAAATGGGAGAGGTATGGATTTGTTAAGGAGGGGTATACCCTTCTTTGTGTGCAGTGTCTTAGTGCTATATAAATTTTTTATGAAAAGAATGAATACAATCTATTTGATATTCTCAAAATTCTGCAATTATATGAGAAGTCATATTAGGTCTAGAAAGTAGTTTTTTTTTTCCAAGTTTCAAAAATAAATTCCTTTCTTTTTCCTGCGGTTTCACTTGCTTTTCATTGCAAATTTTATATATTGGCTTGATAATTAAGATAGTTAAGTATATAGGATATACAGTATGTATTGATAAACAAGATTTATGTTGTGCGTAGCTTTGGAGAAACAATGGTGCAGGATTGGTTATTGTACTCTTATTTTGTTTGAATTAGAATGTTTTGTACTTAGTAGCTTCTAGCCATTTGGCTAGTCCTGCTGTCTTCCTGCTTCAAACTTGTTCTGGAACTATTAATGTTGTACTTCTCTGTCTTATCGATGCTAGAATTTCCATATTACACTTAACCTTATTATGTTCTTCCACTTTATATGCAAAGTATCATTCTTTGTTTTTTGTTTCTTGCTGATGGTGATTTTCATTTCCCTATTTATTTCTAGCTGCTAAGGAGACATCGCAGAATAAATGTAAACCAGGGAACTCTTGGTAATGAAGAGGTATGGAACTGATTGTCTATGCCGTTATAGCTATAAATGCTAGATAGCATCTTTCTTGTTCACTAAAGTAGAATCACCAATGCCTATTGGTGCAATCTCAATTTTTACTCATCAATTCCAATGTGCATAGCGTATATTTGTATGTACATTCATATAATGATATAATGTTTCATTATATAAATGCTGACTAACGTTGCTTGTCAAAAGTCTGCAATATGTGCCTAACTTTCCATTGGCTCTTCCCATTTAATTTTTAATGTTTGTACTACTCTATTTGGATCCAGAAGTTTGAGGAGTGGATTTGTAATTGAAATCTAATTGGTATAAAATAATAACATTATGCGTAACATGGACTAAAAAATGCACAAAAGAAAACAATTATTTAAAGTTCACCTGTAATATAAATCATACTTGTGGACTATTATTACCGTAGATCAGAATGCTATTATGAATTGTTCCTATTCTGGAGATTGTGGTTATGGCAGATGTAACCTCTTGCAGATTTAGGTCCATCATGGATTAGCTACCTCTTTTCAATTGTAATAATATCTTTTTCTCTCCTTTCTGTTCCATATCTTCTGAAATGATTCACATGGTACTTCATTACTTGTTTCCAATGTTTCATTACTTTTTTTTGGCCTGGAACGTTCCATTACTTGTTCTATACTTTTTTCCTTTTGAATATTATAATAATTTTTGTTTTGTTTTTTACATTCCTTGCTCCAATTGCAAATTCAAAGCCCATCAGTCTTCATAGGCAGATTGTTGCTAATGTGGCAAAGCATATTACATGTTCTTTTTGTTTTTAATGTCAAATGATGGTTGTTTTATTATATTTTTTAAACAGAAAGAAATTTCACTGATTCTGGATAAATTTATTTTTTGGTTGCTCTATTATTATAACTGTTTACATCGAATGTGCAAATAATTTATGTGACAAATTGAATGCGGTAATGGATGCGTGGATATCATGTTCAATATTTACAGAACTTTAACTCCTGATTTTTCAAATTTCTTAGGATAATTTTGCCAACTGTTTTTTGAAGTATTACCCAATTAATCAAGAATAGATTTGATCTGGGCTTTTAGTCATATCAATCCATGTCTCTTGCATAAGGTAGCATGAGAACAAAATAAAATTTGAAAGAGTTCCCTCAATTATCTTCAGAATTGATTTTTGTTTATTTAGTAATATTTATTAACTTTTATGTTTCATTTTAAAGGCAAACAATTTACGAGTTATGCTATTGGGCATGGTTGATGATCCACGTGTGGTGCTCATCAAGCTTGCAGACCGTCTCCACAACATGAGAACCATGTATTGTCTTTCAATTCTTGATATTATTCATTTGTATCAGTTAAAAAGATTTATTTAGCCATTTATTTGTCCCTCAATTTTTGATATTATTCATTTGTATCAATTAAAAAGATTTATTTACTAGACAATGATTTAATGTTCTTATAAATTAGATTTTATTCTAATTTGGGAAAATAAATTCTTCTTTAGATTTTCACATTGTTTTTCTTTTTCGCAACACAAGATTGAAATATGTTTGGAGCATCTAATGGTCTAAGAAAATTCATGAAGAAGTTTTTGCAAATTGGAGTAGTTAAATTCATGGAATGTGTCTCTGGACATTGATGATTGTTTCACATTGCATACCATTCGCTGGATCAGAAACCCATTATGTTTACTATTTTCAATTTTGTATTCAGTTATGCTCTACCAGTGGCAAAGGCACAAGCTGTGGCGCAGGAAACTTTGCTTGTTTGGTGCTCACTTGCATCCAGATTGGGTCTGTGGGCACTGAAAGCTGAAATGGAAGATCTATGCTTTGCTGTTCTTCAGGTATGAACATACGAATATTTGGCTTTATTAGAATATACTCATTTCACGATAAAACAACACACAGTATTGTTGTTTAAAGTGCTGCTTTATGGCATGGCATTTTTTTTTCTGATTTGGTCGTTGCAATTGTATGGAAAACTAGTTGAATTTATGCTTCAAATAGATAAGCAAAAAGCACTATACATAACTTATGTTCCACTATATCCAAAAATAATACAATTGGGGCTTTTCTTGGAGGAACATTGAGGATCTGAGTTTTCAATACTGGCTACATATCTGGAATCCATGTCTCATTTTGTCTTACATGATGTGCAGCCGCAATTGTTTCGCAAGATGCGAGCTGATCTAGCAACCATGTGGAGCTCAAGCAACAGATCTAGAAGAAGTGCCAACGTACTTCCTTTTGATGAGAGAATTTTAACTTCAAGAGATGACGATTCCATGGTTTTTGACAGAGATGTTCCCACAATGAAGGTTAATCAAAAGAGCTTTTTTAACAAATTGGTTTATTTAAAAAAAACAATAGATTTTTTTTTTTAAATATGAGTATCGTCTTCAATTCAGCAAGGTTTGAATTTCTCTGCAAAGATGCCCATCCTCTTCAAAAATTGCATCTTCTTTTTATTTGCTAAGTCATAAATTCATTAGTCTTCTTTTTATTCTTTTAGTTGGGCATCAATTACCATAGTAAATCATGCCACAAAATTATTGCTTATCTGCAGGATCTTTTGGAAGCTGTTGTGCCTTTTGATATCTTGCTGAATCGAAGTAAAAGGAATATGTATCTTAGCAATCTTTGTAGGGCATCAGAGACTAGGACATTGCCTAAAGTTGTTCAAGATGTGGGGATTGCTTTAGCATCTCTTGCTGTTTGTGAGGAAGCACTTGAGAGGGAGCTGTTTATACAAACATCGTTGGTTTTTCTTTCTCCTTAAGCTTGCTTTCTCTAGTTCCTCAAGATTATGTGATGTTGCTCTCAACTTATTATCTGTCTTAATGTTTTCTCTATCTATTGCAGTTATGTCCCAGGGATGGAAGTCACTTTGTCTAGTCGACTAAAAAGCTTGTATAGTATCTATAGCAAGGTATTCCTAAAATTAATGCTTTTGATCAGTAAAGCACAATATTGCATATGTTTTGTGAAGCTGTTTATTGAAGCCTATTAATAATTATCTTAAAGAGAACTACTTTGTCAACTATGTATCATGTATGCTTATGTGAATTTTCAATCATTACAATCGGATTTTTTTATAAATTTTTTTTTTTATAATAACTTTCTTTCAACATTGGTCATCTTGGACTTTAATCTTTCCCCGTTTACTGCTTAAGTTATAATTTGAAAGGTTGTGTCCATTAGTTTTATGATTTTCATTCCACAGATGAAGCGAAAAGATATTGGAATCAATAAAGTATATGATGCCCGCGCGTTGAGAGTTGTTGTGGGAGACAAGAATGGATCTCTGCATGGACCTGCAATTCAGTGTTGCTACAATCTTCTTAACATAGTGCATAGGTATATTATGATGCTTGTTAATTTCATGCGAGTAATGTTAGCAAGGCACCTAGAATTACTAACCGAACAACAATTCTCTTGATTTTTTTTAAATTTGAAAATTTTCTCCATTGTCGATGCATCCAGTCAGACATAGATTAGCTAAATAGGGTGATTCATAATCTCGCTCGTGTTAAATGTTTGAATATTAAGAAACTGTTGTGGGTGGTGCTTCCACCTCTCTAGCTGGATTTTCCCTTTAAATTGTGTGGTTAATCCTCTCAGAGAACATCTTAGACTACTAAATTCTGATGTGTGTGAGTGATGGTTCATAATTTTGAATTGTCAGTCCATCAGTGAAAAAAAAAAAGAAAAAGAAAGAAACAGAGAGAAAATGGAAATAAGAAGTCATCGTGCGATCTCTTTTTTTTTTTGTTATTCTTTTGGCTATATCAATTGCACCTAGATAATTGCTCTTTATTCTTTCCTTTTTGTCCAGGCTTTGGAGTCCTATTGACTTTGAATTTGATGATTATATTGTTAATCCAAAACCCAGTGGCTATCAGGTAATATATAATACATCCAACAATGTTGCAGACTTATTAAGGAAAATATGAAAAAGGGTGATAATTCTCTTATTTCTTTCTGTACTGATTTTCAAAAGAAATACATCACCTATATTAATATGTGATACTAGGCCAATCAAAGTTTATGTTAAATTAAGAACTAATTTATTATTTCCTATTCTAAATCATTTGACTAATTGAATAATTTATAACAGATTTACAGGTAAATAGGTCCTTAAGAGTATACTCAATTGATTTTTATTGAAACATTTTTTGTTTCCAACACTTATGGAAGTACCATCTTGAATTCTTACAGACTACATTATATGTGATGCTAGATTTTTCAGTGTGAAGATTTTTGGTCTCAATAAGAAAATATTACAGGGCAAGTGTTCAATGTGTCCACCTTTTATCTCTTAATGCATGTGATGTGTTTCGATTTTCATGAAGATGATATGACACTTGTATGAGCATTTCTCAATATGTTGTGGTAGCATAAATGGACCTGCCCTTGTTTCCATTCGCTGATGGAACTATATTTTCCTTTGATAATTGCAGTCTCTGCATACTGCTGTTCAAGGTCCTGATAGTGCCCCTTTAGAAGTCCAGATAAGAACAGAGGTGCATACTTCTTCCTATTTCTTATTCTCTTGATTGTTGCCATCATTTTAATTTAGTTTATGCAAATTCACTCTTTTCTAGAAAATGCACGAGTATGCAGAACATGGTCTTGCTGCTCACTGGCTATACAAAGAGACTGGAAATACATTTTCTGTAAGCAGCATTTATGACTCTGAAACAGAAACCACATCATATATTTCCAAGGGTATTGAGGACCAAAACTCTATAGATGATGATCATTATGAAAAGTATAAATCCCTGAAAGTAGGATGTCCGGCTCTTAGAGTGGAAGGAAGTCAGTTGCTTGCTGCAGTTATAATTAGGTAAGATCCAACTTTTTGTTTTTGGTTCACTGGTTTACGGGGCATGGCAACTTGGAGAGATCTCAATTTTGCTGTTCCCTTTCACTGCTATATTGCTATTGTAATTGAAAGGGCTCGATCCAGGACCTCTAAAACCCCTACCCTGACAACAAGGACACAGCCCTTTCATTATTATTTTATGGTGTATACTACTTGGTTGTATACTCAATTTTCTAACTTTATATGTGGAAGTTGCATTTCAGAATAGATAAGGGTGGAAGAGAGTTGCTTGTTGCTGTTAGCTTTGGACTAGCTGCATCTGAAGCAGTTGCTGACAGAAGAAGCTCTTCACAAACAAAGCGATGGGAAGCTTATGCAAGATTGTATAAAAAGGTTACATCTTGTGTTCCCCTTCACATTGATTGTTCAATCTAAGCAAATGTAACTGAAAAGTGGACTAATTCCCTAACTAAAATTTATACTTCCTTCGGTTTCTATATAAGTGCTTCCACCATTTAACAAATAATTTTCCTTCAGTGTATTTGTCAGTTAAAACAAACTGAAAGAGTTGGATGAGGAAAGTTTGTGTTTCTGTTTCACTTTGGAATTTTCAAATAGCAGTCCGCATTTTTGTATGAGTTTTTGATTAAACAATGTATGGATTTTACCATATTCTTTAGTGTCCAACTATGTTCATCTTGGCACAATTTATGGCTTGCCTTTGGTAAATAGAACAAGTTAACTGATTCATTCTATTACTGCTATCTTGCAATTCCAGGTCTCAGATGAATGGTGGTGTGAACCAGGACATGGGGATTGGTGTACTTGCCTTGAGAAGTATACACTTTGCCGGGATGGTATGTACCATAAGGTATGCATATTACACATCTGACTAGAAACTCTAAATCTATTTTAAAATTAGTTTCTTTAATCTAAATCGCTCTTAGTTGCTCTGATTAGAGCTTGGACCTGTTAGTGGGTAGCTAGGGGAACAAATATGGAAACCTGTGTAACCTTTGTGATCTCACTGCCTGAGATGGATGGACCAGGCGAATCAATTAATTCCCCTGGGATTTCAGTGGGGGAGCTAAAGTGAACTCCCTTATGAAGATGCGCACCTTCACCAATGTGGTTATTCAGCTTTTTACAGTAGGGTCTTATGAAAAATTTATTTACAACAGTGTAAAAAATTGTTGTCTTTAAACATTATTTTCAGAAAAAAATAAATGAAAAAAGATTGTAGCCTTGTTATGGGATTCTTCTTCTGGGAATTTTAAAGGCCTGCGTTTAAACATATTAGTTTGTCATTGGAGACTATAGCTTCATTCAAGGAATATTCTAAGCTCAATTTTGTGACTTCACGTTTTTAATTCATTTATAAATACTTGTGACACTTATTAAAAAAAACTTGTGATGACTTACATTGTACTTATTTTTGTTGCTGATAAATTTTCATGCTGTCACCATTAGGCACAAAAGCAAACACAGGAAACATCTTTTTCTTACTTAGAACATTTTCAGGTCATATTGTTTTACTAAATTGAGGTGAGAGTGAAATAACTGGTCTAAGTTTTTACATGTTACTTGCCAAAAAAAGTTTTTACAGGTTTGAGTTTATTCAAATTCTTTTTAACTCATCCGTTGGATATATTATGCATCAGAAACTTCTTCATTCAGTACAATGAGGAGAAACAAGAATATCTATTTTCAAACACAAATATCTCTGTCAGAATTCTACCTAATGATCTTTTTTAGAAATTTTATTTTGTTTTCTGGATGCCTAGAATCACAGTTCGAAAATTATAATTACTTGTTCAAAACAAATTTGTTTTCCGAAACAGAACCATTTGTAGATTTGTGTAGATTTTAGAAAATAAGCTTAGCATGTTATCCAATTTTTTGGTTTTAGAAATCTAGGATCTTGTTTGGTTTTATGTTATTTGTGATAGGTAATTTAATTATTTTAGACCAAACTAAACAAGTCAGTTGTTTCTAGTTTTCTATGTTAACCGAAAAAATTCAACCAAATGATTAAATGCACAATATATTTGTCATTTTTTATGTAGAAAGAAAAACGAAAATGGAAAATGTTCTCAACAACTGAATGTATCCCTAGGATCTATTGGACCCATCAACCCTGGAATTGAAAAATGTCAGAAAAAAGCATGCATATTTGTAGCAAATGAGCAGGAGGAAGTCCCAGCGGTTTTCTGGTTCTGGAAACTCGCACTGTAAAATCCAATGGGTCATGTGATAACTGATTGCTGATTATTTCAGTTGTTTTCTTGGCCTTCACCCTTATCATTGCTTTTCCCATTTCATCGCCATCCTTATTAAGCTACGTCTAACATAAACTGCACAATATCGATTGATTCCATTTATTTTTCATGGAAGCTGGGCATACCATTCATAAAGTTTGCCAACATTCCTTTATTCTTATACTTGCATAGTATTCCTATCATGTCATGCTTCAAAACGTCTTACCCATTGTATAAACTTCTTGGCGCTCACATCTAGAATCTGGTTGTGTATTGAATATGAACTGGCTGTACCTTTTTTAACATTATATATATCTCAGAAAATGAATATGTTGCTGTGCAGCAAGATCAATTTGGGCGCCTGTTACCAACCTTCATACAGATCATTGACCTAATGCAACGAGAAGAAAGTGAATATTGGGCAGTTGTATCTGCTGTTTTTGATGGAAAACCCATTGATTCCGTCGCATCTAAGCCAAATTCAGGCCCTGTTGCTTCCACTTCAGCAGAAGCTAGCATCAACAACAAGGTGAGTTTTACAATGTTTAATCACATTTTTTTTCCCTCCTTTAAGGAATTGCACTCCTTTTCTCCTCTCTTGTCCTTCAATCATCCTACATCACAAAACAAAGACTTAGCACTTGTTTTGGCTACTAAGTATGCACAAAGATCAAGAAAGAACTCTAAAAAATTGTGTGAAAACATCATTCATCACTATTGTTGTTCAGTAAGCCCCCCGCTCTTCTAAACTAGAGAAATGTAAAAATGTCAACTTCTTGGCTACCAAGGAAGTTATTACTATGACTGCAAGATAGGATCACGATAAATAGTGATCATATATTACCTCAGATTACAAGAATTTACAGAATCTGTGACCTATTACCATTTTACTTGATTTGAAGCATAAGCAGCTGCGTCAGACTATGACAAAGTCAATGCTATGCACCCATGCATGTCTCTAATATCACAGCTTATACAGATTAGTTGAAAGTACAGAAATGCATATGAACTGTGTACGACAAACTGATTATTTTCTGTCTTCTTGTTTTAGGTGCGTTTATTGAGGACAATGCTTCGATGGGAAGAGCAACTATGGTCTGAAGCAAGTATTGGACAATCGAAGTATGGAAAAGCTTCTTCGGATACATCTGACTCTGTCACTCTTGGAGAAGTAGTGATTGTTTGTTGGCCTCATGGCGATATAATGAGATTGAGAACTGGTAGCACCGCGGCTGATGCTGCGCAAAGAATCGGACTGGAGGGAAAGCTGGTGTTGGTTAATGGTCAACTTGTATTACCCAACACAGAACTCAAAGACGGGGATGTTCTTGAAGTTAGATTGTAGACATGTAAATATTAGACTAGTGTACAAAGTGCCATTGATTGGTGTAGATAGATACCTGTAAGAATTCTTTATCGTTCTGCCATTGATATATAAAGATGATACATGACATTAGTTGGACCTTACTGAACTTTAATCAAAAGATATTTACAATGCAAAAATGTTTTCCTCAATACATGTTGAATGCTGCTGATGATTCCGTCTAATGAAGTATTCCAAATATTCATTTCGAAAAAAAAACATGAGATGGAAGCGCGTGAACGTAGAGTTCATGCAATTGTATATTGTCAATTCATAACGATTTCTTACTATACAACTCAAAATTTGGCGTATAAATTTTTTTTAATAATTAAACATAAATTTTCTATACGTAATAGAAAAAAAAGGGTAAAATTAATAACATTCTTAAAATTTAGTTATATCTCTTTCATGCTCCTTACACTTTCAAAATTTTCTGTTTCGATTCATTTTTATATTGTCTTTAGTCAAAGAGGCCAATCTGATGTAAAAAATGAGACCCACTAATTTTATAAATTTAATGACAAAAATTCCTCTTCACCCCCTTTGCTTTCTCTCTCATTTGTTTCTCTCTGTCTGCCTTTCTTTCGCTCACTTTCCCATCAACCAAACACCCAAAACCACCTCTCTCTCTCTCTCTCTCGTTCTCTCTCTCATCAACTCCATGTTCCTCACATCATTGAACTCAACCACACCAACAGAGCAAAGCAAAGCACCGAAAAATTGTGCTGATTCAATTAACAATGTTACAATGTTTTCCACCAAAAAATCACTCAAAAATTGCTACCGCAATTAACAAAAAACTCATGGCAATTAAACGAAATTCCAGTACAGTAAGGAAAAGAAATTCAATCACTAACAATTGATTAAACTCACAACAGAAACAAAAGAAAAAAAAAATCGAAAATTCCAACCAGGCGGTTCCACAATCCAGAACAATATTTGAGCAAAAATTTTCTCAATTAGATAACTACATATTGAAATCAATTTGTGTTGACAAAGAGAACGGTTCGACAATCCAGATGACTCAGTTATCAGCGCGAAGAATACACCAAGCCAGAAACATCAATTCAAATTCTGATGTCTGTCTTTGTGGAATTAAAGATTGCTCTTGGAATTGATCTTCTTGTTTTTCTAATACTACTGTAGAAAAACAACTGGGAGATACCGTCCTTGCCATCAATCCCAGTCCTCATTTCCAAAGAACTGGGTAGCTCTACAACTGCAATCTCGCACAACCAACATCGAATCCCAGTCCTTATTTCCTCATCCACTCCTCGCCATCAACAAGTTTCAAGTTTATATCAAGTTTCAATTTCCAGATTTGCTGTCAAGAACAAGCCTTCAGAGCCAAGATCTGAGGCTTTCTCTGCAGTCATTTCAAAAGTCGATTCTTCATGTGCATGGTCTCGGTGGTGCCAGACAATGGCAAGCTCAGAGTGAACAACACCAAGTCTTGTTCTTCGGAACCTCCCGCGTGAGGAAGAGAGAGGCGAGAAGGAGTGTTGAGACGTATTGGGTTTGAAACGATTTTGGAAGAAAACGATTATGGGTTTGTGATAAGCTACAGTGGTGGCGGATCTACGGTGTGAGGAAGAGAGAGGCGAGAAAGAGAGCGGTGGTGGCGGATCTGGGTTGTGTTGTTGAGAAGGGAGAGAGACTGATGGTGATGGTTAAGAGGAAGAGAGAGACCAGAACGAGTGTGAGGAAGAGTGATGGTGGTTAAGGCAAGAGAGAGAGCAGGAAGAGAGATGACGCGTGAGGAAGAGACGGGTTTGTTTCTGTAAATTGATTTAAGACTATAGACAAATTAGTCATTTCATATTTTCTGTCAAATTTGACAAACAAAATTAAGTAGCAGAGATCGACAGAATAAATTTTAAAAATATAAAAATTGAAAAAAAAAATAGTCAAACCTTAATAATCACCATAAATTTTACCTTATAAAAAAAGGTTTTGCTAGACACTAGGTGGCATCCACTATTGGTTGATTGATTTGCAAATGCAATTCTCTTTTTTTTTTTAAACTACAAAAGGGAGATAAGGAATGACTAATGGTAGTAATTTTTATTAGACATAACAATATAGGCTCTGTTTAGTTTACTATTTCTAAGGGTTTAATCGAGCTAAACAGAGCCGAATTTTAGAATTTTCAAGTTTGATCCAACCAAAATCTTTTGAACTTGAGCTCTTTTTTTTGTTCAAAATCTCGTTCAAGTTTGGTTTGTCAAGAGGCTCGCTTGCTTATGAGCTTGCTTGTAGCTCTTCAAACTCGGTTCAACTAAAATCGTAAACGAGTTTTGCTCGTTCAAACTTAGCAAATGCTCTAAAAAGAATGCAATCAAATTTAGATTAGTTCAATAAATTCACTTTGAGCATATAGTCAAACAAAAAACTATTAGAAGTTTTAATTTGTTTCACAAGCTCAATATTAGATCATCTGCGAACATACTTGTATTTTTATAGGCACGATCAATCAGTGCAAGTTTGCACTTTTTGTTAATATGACCCAAATATTAAATAATATCTCAATCATAAGCTTATTTTTCATAATTTGGTTTCACATAAACACATATAAACGAGTTTTCTCACGAGTCTGTTTGCGAGGTTTTAAGTGTTTAAGTTCTGTTCGTTTATTAACGAGTCGAGTCACGAACAAGCTTTTATCGAACCGAACAAGCGGCTCAACTCATTTGCAGCCCTAACCGTTTTGAGTTGCGTTTCATTTTTTTAAAATGTTGCAAACTTTGTGTTCGGTTCAGCGTTTGGGTCACTTAAAACGCAACTGTGGCACTCAAAACTTATCAGTTGTACACAATGACGGATCAAAAAATGTGCGGACATGGGATCGGACTAGGATTGACTAAAACCAACAAATGGCACATGACTTTTAACAAATGTGACTGAATTGTTAGAAGGAATGAAGTACAAGGTCATGTAATCAGAAGTCACATTCACGGCGTACTCCATGAACATAAAAGAGCCACTGTAGTTCTTGAATGTGAAATTGTTCAAGAGCACAAAATCATCTGTGACGACATTAATAGGCGCAAATGTCAAGTTGTGGCCAGAATTTGGCATAGGGTAAAACTAAAGGTGGATCCAATGCCTTCCCTCTTGCCGAATATAAACTTATACAAAGCAATGCCCAAAAATATTCGAGCAGATTGATAAATCAGTGCAGGGGAAGTAGAATTAGAACTATTAGAAGTTCTACTTTTTAATAAAAGTGAAGAGTGCTCAGAATCAAGAACAAAAGTTCTACCTTGGAAGGAGACATTTTGTGAAGAACCACAAACAATCAAGTAATTTTCAGGAGAATATGCAACAAATAATCTATAATGACCAAGAACATCAAATAGACAAAGAGCAAGAATTAAAGGTAACCAACTCTCCGATTTCATCTTCACCGTTTCTACAACTCTCGATCCTCAAATCTCCTCTCACCAAATTGTTCAATTCACAACCCAAGAAACCACAAACAAACTTAAAAAGAACACTACTTTGCCATCAAAAAGCAGCAAACACTAACAAAGTCTGTCCCAATCCACGAAAGAGTCCCAAAAACCCAGCTACAAAACTCAATTAGTCATCAAAAACCCCTGTAACACTTCAAATGCTAGTAACGCCGCTCACCAAATCGCTCATTCCATGAAACCCATGCAGTTACACAATCAAGATCTACCTAAACTTCGAAGAAAACTTGTCAAAACAAAGCAGAGCAATCTTTCAAGTTCACAAAAAACAATGTAAAGACTGAAACTTTGTCCAAGTACACACACACTTACCTCAAAGAAGGAATTGGCGGAGGGCGGAGAGGGACGACTTCCCAGCTCCGGTGGGGGTGGAGGAGGTAAGGGGTTATATGGGTACCCGCTGCCAGTGATGTCGATCGACCACGACCGACCCCATCTGGATCCGCCACTGGTTATACATTGGAGCTATGAAGTCCAAGTGTCCAACCGTTCATTTAATGGGACTTACGTTCCATGTCTACCCTCATCTACTACTTCATTACACTTAACTAAGGTCATGAAAAAGTCATTACCTAGTTGCTGTGCATTTTCTAATCAACTGGAGGAACTCACGATCTCCATCTTTGAGAGGTAAGCTTTTCAACTAGTTTTTGAAAAATAACATTTTAGTCTCTATTAGTTTGCAAAATTAAATAACAGTCCTCAGATTTATAATTTCAGCTTATTAATTATTTTATTTTTTTTTTCAAATATTAAAGTTGAATGAAATCAAATTAAATGCAGTGAATAAATTAAAAAATATTCTTCGTCCCTGTTTTGTAATGATTTAATATTATTTCTATTTACAATTATACGAGCGATACATAAAAAGGCCAAATTTGACTGATTTAGTCCCAAAATTAATAACTTTCATTAAATTATTTAAAAAAAAACTTAAATAATAAAGTTCAATGAAACTAAATTTAATTATTTTGTTGGGTTTGAAATTGTGTTGTTTCTAATTTTACTCGTAAGTTTACCAAAAAACAACAAAATATTGATTGAAAATATTTTTAAATTTTTGGGTTATACTCATTTGTAGTCTTTTGTTTAAGCATTTATCAGTGTTGTACTTATATTTGTACCAGTTTTGTATAATTGTACCAAATAATAGAAAATATTCAATAATTTTGAAATTTATTTTGCCTTGCACTCATTTTGTATCATTTTTTGGTGTTGTACTCATAAATATTGTCTTGTACTAAATTTGTACTAGTTATTTTTTTTATATCTTGTACTCATTTTTTATGCATTTGTTAGTATTGTACTCGTTTTGTACTTCTCGCGCTTGGTTAAAGCTCGACCAACTTTTTGGTATGTAGTCAAAGTGTTTAGTTTGTACTCAGTTTTATATGCATTTGTTAGTAATGTACTTGTTTTGCGCTTGTTTGTACTCATTTTTTAATCGTGTTGCACCTGATCAAATTTTCTGATGAGTGGTCAACATGCGGTCAACTTTCCAAGTTAAAAGTAGTTAAATTGAGACATTTTTGAAATACTATTTTAGTGTTTTTCTATTTGTAAAATGGTTTTCAATGTTTGTTGTATTTGTAAAATTGAGGCTTTTTCGATCCCAAGGCGTTGGGTCTGGCGATAATCAGCTAATGTTTACAGGTAGACATTTCAGGTTCGAAGTTTAGTGGATGTAAGAAGTAAAATAATTGATTTGAACTTTATTCACCCTTTACTTTTTTTAAGAAAACAAATTGAGGTTTTTTTATTGTATATTTTTGTCCTTTTTCTTTTTGGTTTTAACTAGATAATGTCAAAAGGGCTATAACTGATAATTGTGGCAAAAGGGGGAGAGAAGGAAAAAAAAAAGCGGCGCTCCGACAATCTCTCGCCTTAACTCCCTTCGCCGCATCAGCTTCTTCTCCTCCTCCTCCTCCTTCTCCTCTTGTTGTTTCTCTTTACTGTTATCTCGACATCTCTGAGCTTTTCTCTGCGGCTCAACATGTCCCCTCTTTGACAGGCCCTAGGGCACAAACGCTCCACAACGCAGCTGCTCCTCCATCAGCAGCGCCATCTTTTGCCAAAGTGGTTAAGTGTTCTCCCATGGTTCTGCCATCGGCATCATCTCTTCAAGAAAACAAGGGTGGTTTGGTCTCTGTTCGGATCAACGAACATGCTTCATCTGAACGCCTCCAATTATGTACTAATGCCCTTATTGGCCAAATCATATTGGCTCGTGGGGAACAGCCATGGCACGTCCATGATCTGAAGTTGAAACTCTCTACTATGTTGGGTTTATCAGCTTGGCAGCTCATTTCGCTCGGAAGAGGGTTTTATCATCTCATTCTTCCCACGCTGGAGGATAAGGCTCGCATTTTTGGAATGGGTGTAATTGCACTGAAGCCCGAAACTTTACGATTGCAAAACTGGACGCCTGACTTTGATCCAGAAGCTCAGCACATTACCACCACTCATGTTTGGACCCGGTGGCATAAACTGTCGTGGGAATATTGGCATCTGCAATTATTGGTTGATATTGCTCGAGGGGTGTGTTCACTTTTGAAGATTGATCGTACTACTTTGACGGGTGATCTTGGGCATTTTGCTAAAGTCCATGTTGAAGTGGATCTTGCTATGGTTTTGTCGAAACGTATTCTGTTGGAAAAACCTGAAAGGAGTATCTTTGTTGAGGTGGTTTATGAGAGCCTCCCAGAGTTTTGTTCAACATGTTCTTGCATTGGGCACTCCTATTCAACATGCTGTTGGAATAAGTCCAAGGAGGATCAGACTGTTGAACAGCCTTCAACAACAGATCCAATTAGACATATGGTCATGAAACAAAATTAGGTCCCCAAGTCCACGGCTGTGCCAGTCAAGAACGCCTTTGATGTTTTACGGGATGGTTTGGATATGCCTCCTCCCCCGGAGGTTAACTTGGATATTGTTAGTGTATGCCCAAATCCCAAGACATTGTATTTCAGTTAATTTATAATATAAAGCAATAATTTGTTCTTTTATTTTCTTGTGCAAATAAATTAACAAAGTATCCATGAATAGTTGTGGGTTGATGATGCAAGTGTGGTGACTTGGCAGTAAAACCTAAACGTTTACAAAAACTATTTAAAATATCCCTAGTCGATTATTATCGTGGGAACGATGATAAACTAAGACTAGTATGTTCCTTGAGAGATGGTGGAGTTTTACAGATCATAAGACATGGGATGTCGATCAATGACATAGTACTTGTTAAGAACAGTGTATGGATAAATCCACTTAAATGAGTTCACTACATTGTTATAACTCATAAGTGAATCTCATTACATTCTTATAATTGATTGCTCAGACCTGAAATCACTATAGAACCTAGGTGAGTCCTAGTATGCTTTGATGTACGTCTAACGGGCTTGTAACAGAGTACTAAGTATGAGTGTGATTGGGTATACCACGAAGCACCTGAGAAGCTATGAGTGAAGTGAGGGGATTGTCACTCTCTTAATTGAGAGAGATATCACCGGCCACTTGGTTAGTGAGA
>CAODLS010249059.1:0-16686 GCA_948243855.1 Flueggea neowawraea
TTGTTGAAATTAGATTTATTCCATCTCTTTGGATTCCTGGCACCTCTGCAACATCAAGGTACACATAGAGATCTCCAGGAGGGCCACTGCAGAAACCCAAAATCATTCCGTCATTAAGCACCACTGATATATTTCTGTACCAGCAAACAAAGCTAAAACACATTTAAACGGTGGAAACCTTCTGATAATTCTACTAAAAGAACAAGCAATTGTGTATTTTACAAGAACATCCTCGTTTGTCACAACAGAGAACTTAAAAACTTTTCAATAAGAAGAAAACACCCTTGTAAAATGAGTAGCATAAAAGGGGGCAGAAACTCATAACTTCTTTTCATTTACATGTAAGCCAAAGAAACTGAGGACATTGACTACACAAACAGTAAATTCAAACAACATACCCTCTTGGTCCGGCATCACCCTCTCCAGCAACTCTGAGAATGCTGCCTGCACTAACTCCAGGAGGAATCTTGACTTTAATATTTTTCTTTAGGCGAAGTCGTCCTTCACCAGAGCACTTCCGGCAGTACTCAGATATAACTTCACCATCCCCACCACAATTAGGACATACAGAAACCTAGTTTTCATCAAAGATGGAAAAGTAAGAAAAGGGAAAAAAAGGTTTACAAGTAAAAAAGACAAGAGTTGAAACTACATAAACCACAAACTCTAACTTTGAACTCTACTACCGAAAAAGAAAAGATGGAAGACAATGAACATTCCAGAACGGTCAAGAAGAACAAACGCATTATTACCTGTGAAAACAAACCAAAAGGCGTTTGCTCAGTTCTCATAACTTGACCTCTACCACCACAAGTTGAGCATATTCTCATCTTGGATCCTATTTTAGCTCCGGTACCAGTGCAAGCTTCACATGTTTCCAAATGAGAAAGCTCAAATTCCTTTTCAGATCCAAATATGGCCTCAGAAAACTCTAAGGTAGTGTCATAACTGAAAAACAATTAACTCATCAATCAGATGTCGTAACTCTGAAAATTAAACTCCGAATGAAATGGATAATGGTCAATGCTTAAAAATTACACAAAAACTCCTGTTGCTAAAGCAGGATTACCAACTTACCGAATGTCTTCACCCTTCATAACAGTAGTGTTCTGAAAGAAGACTGGTCCACACCGGGAAATCCACCCATTCTTGGCCCAAAGAACGTCTCAAATAGATCAAAAGGATTTGTCTGCATAACAGCATGCAAACACACAAGTTATATCTACGAGATAACTTTACATCAAACATGTTTTTTCTCCTTGAACACAAGAAATCATATTCATACATCAATGCCATTAAAAACAGTTCTCTAATCAAGTATTAATAAAATCACTATTCAATAACCGACCCAGGGACGACAATGAAGCAGAGGCCGCCAAGCTATGAAATTGACAACCATCACAGTCAATTCTTAAAATGTACAATACGTTTTCGACGAATAGCTATAAAGGATAGAATACCGTGTAAGCAGACGCTCCTCCACCTACAGTACTCTTAACTCCAGCTTCACCATACTGATCATACAGAGCCCTCTTCTTATCGTCTGATAGCACCTGACAGTTTCGCACTTCAGAATTCAAAAAGCCATACATAAATTCAAAAACAAGTCATGTTCTACAACTTCTAATATATACCTCATAAGCGGCACTAATCTCCTTGAACTTCTCCGTCGCTCCGGATTCCTTGTTAACATCTGGATGGTACTAAAATCACAATACAAACACGTACATTCGATCAATAACTAAATTCGAAATCAAATTCAGAGAAATTAAGCTAGGAGCGGTGGGAATTACGAAACAGCACCTGGCGAGCTAGCTTTCGATAAGCGGCCTTAATTTCTTTGCTAGAGGCGGATTTAGGAACACCAAGAGTGGCGTAGTAATCACCGGAAGCGTGAACGACGAGGCCAAAACGTTTCGTTTTGGACCTCCGAGCTCTGGAGTAAGATACAAGAGCTGCGGAGGTGAAGTTACGGTGGGACCAGGGCTGGGTCCACCCAGTGAAGAATGAGGAAGAGGAAGCAACGGAAGAAGAGGAGGAGGAGGACGCAGAGGAGGAAGAGAGAGAAGGTAGGAGAGAGAGAGTTGTGGGCGCGGCAGTGGTCGTTGCCATTGAAGAAAAAGGTCGGAATGCGGCGTCGTTTGGAGTGGAAGATTTGGAGGCGCTAAGAGAAATGATGTCGTTTGGGAATTGGAGGAAACATGGTTGGTATGGAGGGGAAATGGGAGAGCTTTGTTTGTGGCTGTGTTAATCGTTGCTGTGCGACTCCCTCTGTCTTCCTACGTACTGCTTACACGTGCCTCATTTGTTATACCCAAATTCGCTTTCCACTTCTTTCCTCCTATTTATACTCCTTTCATTGTGACCCGATTTTTTTTTTACCAATCAACCACTTTGGGTCGTTGAATTAAGGGCAAAAACTACAACGGTTTTTGATATCTCTCCCGGTTCCTTTATTTTCAAAATTAGATGTTTCGATTTCTCATTCTTAAATTTTTTTAACATAAAATACAAAAAGAGAAAATTATCGTTCATTTTAAAATTAATTTACTTTAATCAAACCATATATATGTGTCTCTCTCAATCTCTCTCCGTCTCTTCTCTGTGTCTCTCTCTCAACCAAACAATCATAGATGTTCTTCCTCCCTGTTGAGTTCAGTTTTGATGATGATGAATGCAAAACATTCATAAAAAATGCAGAATTGCAGATTTACTAATATCTGACCACAAAGCACTTAAAGAACCATTAAAGCACGATGATGCATGCAAAACTGGCAACTACGCACGTTACAAATGCATAACACTCATAGATGTGTTGCACCAAAAAGCAGAAAGTGTCAGATATTGGTATAAGCAAGCAAAAGTAAGAACAGGGCACGCATATAAAAATCTACACACGCAGATGAGGTACAACGCACTTTGACAAGGGTTTAGTCTTATAAGGAGAAAATGTGCAAGAGCAGAGGCATGTTGAATGTTGGTCAAAGCACGTTGAAGGACCAAAGGTGTGATCTTTAAAGAGAAGTTCAACACACGTAGATGGCCGAGCAATGCACGTAGAAGAAGCTTTAGATAACGACAAAGTTAAGACGCTCCTCGGAAATTCAAATGGGAATATTCTCTGACATAGTCAAGTGAAAAATCAAACGTGAAATCTTCAAGATCTGACAACACACGTAGAAGGATGAGCAACGCATATAGGAAAATGTCTGGACAAAAAGGCATGTACTGGAGAGCAGAACAACACGCATAGAGCAAACTACAATGCACATTGATCAAAGACAATAGAACTGTCTATGCACGTAGAAGGGTGACAAAGCACGTAGATGCTAATCTATTAAAGACAGTAACTACTGGAGTTTTGGCAACGCACGTAGAATTGTAATCACCAAACACAGAACTCTGAAGGAGGAAGGCACTACGCACATAGATGGACAACAACGCACGTAGTGAATTGTGACATCATTTAAATCAGAATTTGTTATTCTCTCACAATGGCTACGTTGAGTCTTTTAACAGTTATATTTTCAAGTGGTTATAAATAGACATCCTATAACAAAAGGAAGAGAGAGAGACCTGTGCAAAAACTTGCTATTTACTTTCACTCTCTTCTTTATATTTCTAATCCATTTTAGCTATTCACTTTCAAACATATTTCTGGATTGGTGTGAGCTTTAATCAGCTATAATCTTGTATTAATTTTGTAACAAGTAAGAATATTTGCTTGGAATAGATAGGTTTCCTTGTTAAGTCTTAGAAAAATAAGAGTAGCTACTAGTGAGCCTTAGAAAACTAGAAGTGAACGGTTTCCTAGTTGATCCCGCAAAAACTAGAGGTTTAGTTTGCTTGTTTTGTCCTAAAAACAAATGGTAATGGTTTTCTAGTTGAGCTCGCAAAAATTAGGGATGCGATTTTCTAGTTAAAGGCCGCAAAAACTAGGGATTTGGTTTGCTTGTTTTGTCCTTAAAACAAGATGTAACGACTTCTTTATTGAACCCACAAAAACAAGTGTTATAAACTGTTTTTCTCTACCAGCAAGTGAGGAGATAGTGAATTGAAATTCTCTAGTAGATCTAGAGGAGTGGACATAGGTCAAGAAGGACTGAACCACTATAAATCAGATTTATTCTTTTTCCTTTACTCTCCCTACTTTACTTATATTTGATTTATATTGTTTGTAAATTGGATTTTGTTTAGCTTCTGCATTTAACTTTTTTTATTTGTTTTAAAGTGCGAA
Source organism: Flueggea neowawraea (assembly GCA_948243855.1). Taxonomy (NCBI): domain Eukaryota; kingdom Viridiplantae; phylum Streptophyta; class Magnoliopsida; order Malpighiales; family Phyllanthaceae; genus Flueggea; species Flueggea neowawraea. Next base: position 4,238 of record CAODLS010249059.1, read on the forward strand.
AGATTTTCAATAAAGTATTCAAGCTCTTTAAAATTCCAATTCATCCATCTCTTATAGTGTCATTCTTATTAGGACCGACTGTGTTTTCGCTCATTTGTAACCAAGAAATCAAATTGATTTCATCCCTCTAATCTCAAAAACTCCAAAACTCATAGACAACCTCTCTCCCTCTCACACTCTCTCTCTCTCTCTCTCGCACACACACACATGCATCCTTCAATGTCTATTTAGAAGAACCCAAATAACAACTCTCAATTCCCTTTCTCGACTCCACCACTTCTTCTCGTCAAAAACCCACCACCAATATCAAGTTTGTTCAACAAACCTAGATTCGTCTCTGGTTTTGATGTTTTAATTCTGAATTCAATTTCAATGAACCCACCTTTTTTTACTATAGAAATCAGTAGTTTCCGAGAAAACGGATGGGAAAAGAACTCCTACCCACCATGACCAATCCAACCTAGAATATTGTTCCTAAAAAATGGGAAAAGCTCGAAAATCGAAACTACATAATTGGCTAAGCTTCTTCAATGCTAGCTGCCCCAATATGGTAATCAAGCATCAATTGTCCAAACACAAGAAATGCATTACCAAAAAACCCAACAATAGTAATGACCAAGAAAGTACTCAAAAATTAAAGAAAAAATAAGAAGAACACATTGAATTGAACTACTCTATTCTAGGAAAAGATAACCCAAAAATCCCAGAAAACAAATTTGTATTTCTTTCCACTTCCTAGAACTTTCCCAGCAACCAAACACAGCAAAGAGACAAATTTGTAGAGCTTTTCTGTGGCTTGATTGAGTTTCTCAGTGTTGCAGTCCTCATCATCTACAATGGTCCTCACAAGCCTTTGTGTCTTTCTCTTCAATTTTCTCGCTTTGGCCATGGCTGCTGATTGAGTGAACCCATAATCAGGAGCCGCCAAATTCTAGGTTCTTGAGAATCAATTTGATTTAGTTGTCGGGAAGAAAGGAGAAACAAATGAGGGGTTTGTGTTTCATTTTGGTTTTTTAGGTATATTAAAATGAGTTTTTGCGTGGGTGAAATGTGTGTATGAAGAAGTGTGAGAGTGAAGAGAGTTTCTGTTGGTGTCTCTTTATAGCGGACGATTGGAGGGTTGGTTCAGTGGCCGACGACGAGATTCATGAGCATAGAGGGGCAAGGAGAAGAGCAACTATCTTCCATACCAGGATTCGACGCCGACGACGAAACTTACCAAGGTGATGGAGGTTGGAATTCTAGTGGCGGAGAAGTGAGAGAGAGAGAGAACAGAAGAAAGAAGATTGAGGAGAGAAGAAGAAAGATAATAATGAGAGAGGAGCAGAAGATAGAGAGGGTAAAATAGTCCTTAAAATTTAAGACTATGTACTACATCAGCAAATATGACGTGACACGTTAAAAAGTCAAACAGAATTAAAAAAGAGAGATCAAAATGACTAATTTTGAAAACACAAGGACTGAAAGAAAGATATCACTATACTTCAAGGCCACTATGAATTTTACCCTTAATTAATGGGGATGTTAATCGGATATGTTTTCTTATTAAATTTCTAATTTCTTGAATTAGAGCACACAAATTCATGATAAAATGTCAAGTAAATTAAGTAATAAAATATGAAAAAAATTAAAAATTTATAATTTTAATCGATTACGCAGTAATGTTTATAACAATATGTTTGAATAGTAATAAGCAATATGACACTTTATTTTTTTTTGAAAGTAGCTATATGACACTCATATTAGTACACTGGTCGAATAAAAAGAGAGTCCAAAAATGCTAGACAATTCCAGAAGCGCAAAAACCACCATGAATATATTAGCAACGGAGACAAACATTCCTGCATTATATTGCTAACAAATAGCTCAGAATTGAATGTCCATAAACAAAATTAAAAACTAATTGAAGATTCTTCTCTCCTCTCTAAAATACCATATGATTCGGTTGCTTCCCATGCTCGACTCATTTGGGAACAAAGGAAACATTTGTAGCAACCTCTACTATATCATATATCTTACGATAACGTAAAATGCACTCCAAATTGTTTGCATATCTGCTAACTTCATCACATTCCTGCTTCGATCTCTCTGTATATTAGAAGACATCAGAGTTAAAATGACCAGAAATTGGGCTGCCTTGCTGTGCTTGTCTCAAATGCATCATCAATGCGTAGTTATTTACCTTGCAACATGAACAAGAAGAACACCATCACATAATGAAAAGTAGAGAGAGTGAATCATCTTTATAGAGTGAAAACACCTTCTAAGCTGGCTATGATGCACCAAACTAACAAAGGATTTCTAATGAAATTTCATATCACATGCTTTATATGCAAATACTTCTCTTTGCTCAATCCATTTCTATAGTGAGTTTATTTTGACTGACACTTTGTGCAACCGTCCACTCCCAACGGAATACATGACTTCTCTTAAATGATAGCTGGACAGATATAACCCTCTAAATAGCTATTAATAATATTTCGACAGTTTTGTTCTTGAAAAACTTTGACAATATTCAGTCCACATTCTTCAGGAATTTATCATGCAGAAGAAATGATGGGCAGAATAGATCAAAGTTCTACAATGCTATTAATTTTACCTCTAGCGTTCTTAATTGTTCTTGATATTGAGATAGCAGCTGCTTTACATGCTGCAACTCCCGATTTTTGTCCTCAAACTCTTTCTGACGCTCATGCTGAATAGCCACAGCTCTTTTTAATATGGTGTTCTCTCGCATCAATGCTTCAGCTTGCTCCTTTAGCATCAGGTGTTCCTGACATCCAAAAGACATAAATATAGATGCTTAACATCTACGTGAAGCATAGATGTATTGAGCAACAAAGTTCCATTCAAAATAAGCCATAAAGACTCCCTCCTTTCTATCATCCTATATTAGATGAGGAATCCGTTTTATACAAACTGCATCACCAATAAAATGGTTTTGCCTTAAACTTCTACTAGGAAGAAGCAGACAGGCCACCTGTGATCACTTGATTACTATTAATTTGAAAAACCGGAAGGATATGCTATTAAATAATCAACTTGTTATATAGGGGCTTGTACTGCCTAGCATTCTTACCTAGTAGAAAATAGTTCTCTACTTCCGTTAATAACTAATGAATAAACATAAACTTAATCAGGCTAAAACTGAAGGGCGCATGAACTTTTGATCAGGACATTCTCTACAAGATTGGCAGTTTGGAACATTGGGCAGTTATATGTTGATTGAGAAGCTTAAAAATTGTTTTACTAAAGTTAGTGTTTCTCAGAAAACTTAGCATTTAGTTGCCTCTATCTTTCCAGAAGTGAAATAAACCAGAGATATAATAATTAAAATTTCAGTAACATGTTAGAGTGCTTCCTTTCCCGAATTATGCGGGTTGAGTCATTATTTCGAAGAAATATATACCTTCTGAAAACTTTGTGCTGCTCCTTCAGCAGTTTGTACACTAATGGATTTCTCCAAAATCCCCAGCACTCTTGAGGCACGAGACCTAGCATCATCAACACTGGTGGCATTCATCATTTCAGACACAAACAGCTCCACCCATTCAGCACCATTTGCAGGAACATTGTTGGGCGCCAGTGTATTCTCAGAAGCAGCAATATCTCCATCAGTAGTTAATGGACCGGCCAAATCTGCATGACAAAATATTTTCCGTTTCTTTAATAACAATCACCAATCATCATACAACCAATAAGCAGCAGACCCATATGCACTCATACTGCCACTTTACAATCTATTGCTTCAAAGCTGTCTCGTTTTTTAAGGAAAACAGTTTCACAAAAATGGCATTAACAAAATCAATTGTGACCACAACAAAACAGGCAAATCTTTCTATCAATGAAAAACTTACTTGTTTTAGAGGTCGTAATAGCCATCCAACAGAAAAGAAAAACCAAATGCACTTCAGGTACAACCATCCAAATTCACCATTTCATTTCTCATCATATAATTCATCCAATCAAACAAACATAGTTCTACTAATTCTTCAACAAGTCACCCTCTGACAAAACAATTGAAAAGAAGTTCTTACCTTGCTGCACATCTCCAGCAGCGTTGTCAGCAGAACCAGAATTAAGTACCGAAACCTCATCCTGCAGCCTCTTAACAGCTGAATCCAAATCATCCTCACATTCCTCCAGCACTTTGTCAAGAACCTGCAAAATTACATCAATAAACATTCTATCAGAAAAAAAGTTCAAAAAATATTATTAAATGGCAAACAGTAATGACGTCGCAAAACAAAAGTAGCAGAGACCCGGGGGTCAGCGAGAGGGAAAAGAGCTTTAAGCTGATCGAGAGGCTGCGGCGGAGGCGGTGAGAACCGAGCAGGCGTAGTAGGGGGGGAGGAGATGCAGCGAAGCTTCTTGGAAACAGGAGGAGAAGGAAGCTCCTCGAAGAAATAGTAGGACCTCTTGCTTCCACAAACAGCCGCCGACATGGTTACCAATAAAGTTAGGGTTCCGGCTGGAACCGATCGATGAAGAGAGAGAGGTTTTGTATTGAGAGTTAGGTTTGGGTGCTTGTGAAATTTGGATTGAGTTTTCTCTACCTACCGTTTGAGATTTTTGTGGTATTTTATTTTTAAATTTTTTTGATTGGTTGGTTTACATATAAACGGTGGTGATGACGGATAATTAAACCGGTGCTCATTTTAAAAAGAAAGCCCAGAGCGCGTGGAGCTGTTTCCAAAAACTCCGGTATGGGTTGTCTGGTCAAAATATCCACTACGACGACGTTTCTCTTCTTTTTAGTCATGTTGTCTTTTTCGGGTCAGTTTTTACACTGCTTCCAAATATCCAGATTCATACCAGAACTGATATAAATAAGATAAAAAATTGAAATTACGACGCAAATATTTCAAGTTTTAATCCACAACAGCAGTGGATGAATTTGAATTACAAGACATCTCAATTCCTATCAACAAAATTTATACACTTATCAATAATATCGTAGGTTATCGTTGTTAATGTATCTTCAGCGCTAAAAATTTAAAGCTTGCTTAATTAAAAGAAAATTCATTATTTTTTAAAAAATCACAAAACAAAAATAAAAAAATTGTTCATATAAAATTAAAACTTTTCATTATTTTTTATTTTATTTTAAAAAATAAAAAATAAGATAAAAAATAAAAAAAATATTTTCTCAACTAAACATAGCCTTACTATTTGAATATGGATAATTGAAATTTTAAACGGGGTTCCTTCCATGGCACCAGCGTTGTATATCCTCCCTGCAACTAAGCTATTCAATCTGAGTCATTAGATCAAAATTTACTAGGACGAAACTTGCAGCAAGTCAGGGAAAGGCAAGAACTGCAGAAAGGAAAAGAAAACATTAGAGAAAATATAAAACTTGTTTATAAGCAAATGGGAGCCATAATCTCAAACTTTTCAGGAGAAGACAATTTCTGTTCCTTGCACTACTCCAATTCAAGCTAGACATTACAATTACGACGAAGAAAAAATGTAAATTCGTTTGATCGAAGTACTCTTTAATCAACTTTCCAATCGCATATATACCTTACAACTTACAGCAGAAATTACATAAACTTTAAAAAATGATGTTGCACTAGCCGTGAGTGTGTGTGCATTGCTATTTGCTTAACTAGAGAAGACAGAAGTTACTTCACAGAAACCTGCACTTGCAGAGCATTATTACCTACGTTCATAGCAAATTTAGGCCTCTGTTAAAGACCAAGTATGTCATAAACACCAAAACGTTATTTAAGGGTCAAGTTGGCTGGTATATAAAAGATCCAGATGTGATAACTGTTTTATCACTAAGCAGCAGATGCACAAATGATTTGCAAGATCATCGCATCCAAATATGCCAGCTGACTGGAATCAACAAATATTATAATCAATTCGAGTGAAAATAATGAAAGCCAAAAGAAAATGTTCAAACAAAAATTACAATGAAACTACCAAAAACAAGGCTGAATTGGTGATAACCATGGTCACCAAATAAAAAGGCAGAGAAATAACAAACAACTACCTTGAGGAACTTTCTTCCATGCCATCAAGTACTGATCTTTTCTGCCTGTTTGCCGGTACCATATATATCCAACAAACCCGGAATTATGTCTTCATACTTAATAACATACTTATCCAAGAATGCCTTGTCAGTTCATATGAACAAGCTTATAATCTTTCTATCTACCTTAATCAGCTTCTTTGATTCCAAAATATTCAAAATAGTATATTTAGGACGTATCCTTGTGTCAAGTGCGTACTTAAGAAGTGAGGGATATGTAGCTATGGTCTGCAGATCCAACTTCACAGTATTTAGATAAAAGTCTAACGACTTCCTGATTTTCACCTCTGAAATCGCCATCACACGAGGATCTCTCTTGAAATCCGACAAAATTTACTCTTCACTCCATCCAAAACTCTGCAACAACTCCATCTTCTTCTTCCAAGTTGACTCACTCAGAGATAACATAACTAGATAAGCATGTACAAACACAAGAGAATTCGGTCGAAGCCCCAAATGCTTAACAGGATTAACCGCATAAATTGTCCTACCATGCTTTTGGAGTATAGCTCTAGGCTGCCAAGCAAGAATTTTAGTTATAGAACTAGCTTTCACGCCTTCTTTAACCAAAAATTCAATATTAGGTTGCATAGATCTCTTGACATTAAAAGTTAGCAACCACGTAGAACGAGTAATTGCAAATACAATTTTCTGATCAGATTCAAGATAAGTCTTCAAAAGGTTCAAAAAAGGCTTCAATTGAGAACCTACATTGAATGAGACAGGTACCAATACCATGTTGTAATTGTAAAGTGAAACATCTATAAAATGATCAGTTTCATTACAAAACACATATATTATTTATTTAAAAAATGGTTACCTATCGACTGTGTCTTCTTCTTTTATAAATTGTATAGCCATCTTTCCCTTGAGTTGTAGTAGAATAAGGTTTTGAGTAATGAAATCTACATTTTCCATTGATCATAGAAGGGCAATTTGGATTATCATTTCCAAATAGACTATGCATCATGTGCTTGACAACCAATTTATACAGTGCTGGGTACTTTTCCATATTAGGCATTTCAACAGTTGCGAATAGATCATATTGGTCTGTTTTGGTTATTTTGTAGCCTTGCTTAAATATGATCAATAGGTGCGCTTGTGGTAATCCCCTCTTTTGGAATTCAATCACATGTACATGTGCTGCAACTTTGCCAAATATTTCCTTTTTCTATAGCTGATACCTCATATCCTGATGTTTTGCACGAAAAACTCGTGAAGTTAAATCTAGCCAATTTTGAGGAGTTTATCCTGGTGCCAATTCAACTGTGATTTCTTCCCATTTTTTTATTTTTTTTGCCGAAAAAAGGGGAGGTGGGGCGACCGGTAGGTGGCGTACCCCTCCTGGGCGTTACCATGCAGGCTTAAACCGAAAGGTACCTCCCCGCTACGGAATGTTCCTGTGAGCCATAGCTGACACCCGGCATCGGACTTGGGCCCGTGCACGAGTGTGGCCACCGTAGCACCTCACCGATGACAAGCGGACCGGGTCTGAACAACCCAGCTCAATGCGACACAGGCCCGAGTGACAACCGGATAAATCTGGACTTACGCCGCTCCCACGTCTTGAACCCGCACTGCAAACCGAGGTTAGCATACCCATTTCCGCTCAGCCACCCCTCAAGGGGTTTCCCATTTTTGATTACATGTGTGAAGAAGATATCAGGCTTCCCATATTTGGACTCAATGCCCATATCTTTGGACTAAGACCAATGAGTCCAAATACCTGCGACACATATCTCTTGGTCCACCAATGAAACATTCAGGTAATACATTTCTAATCCCAATTGGATTCCTCTTGTCTCACCAACATTCACACAATCAACAATGCATGGAACAACTCAGATCTTATTTGTAATTATTGTGTTCTAAAATAATATAGTCATGTTGTTTCTAATTTAACGTACATATCCACAACAAATTGCAGCAATAATCGGCCAGCCAAAAGAAGTATTGACAATGTAACTTCTCCAATTTGAAACTTGAACGCATAATACTCACAACATGAGATATGAGCCCTTTGCTTTACAACCTCATTCACCATTATTATAATTATGTAAACAAACTTTAAAAATTATTCATATACCATATATAAGGAAACTATAATCTTACCTTGTTGTTCATTTTCAATGACATATGCAGTAGAGGTTATTATTGGTTGATTATTGTTGTGCTGATCTTGGGAGACAACATTAAGAGTTCTATTAAGCAGTGCACTTCCTTTTTATATATTCTGATGCCAACCACTTTATCCTTGGGAGTAAAATAGGATACTGTAACGGATCATAGCATCCATACTAGTGCTTTACCCTATGCTATTGCCCGGAATGTGCATGTACAATTATATTTCTTTCATATGGAATGACTGAATTGTTTCCTTCTACCTATATTGAGGCCACTTCATCAGTTGTAGGTGAGTTGTAAACTCGTTGATCCATTCGTATAGTAGATGCTATTTTGATCTTTATATTTTCCAAAGAAAAACCATCATTTAATCTTCAAAAAATTTGAGGTTATGGACTGTCACCCAGAATCTTCATCAATTTCTTCATAATTTCTTTGTTTAACTTTCCATCCCCAATAACATTCATCATGTCTTGGAGCTCATTTCTGTCATCGTAAAAGTACAATTGAAGGAAACGTGGGTTTCCATCAAGTGGCACAAGTGAAGAAAGATCGTGATATATCTGTCATTGCGCTCGAAATGTGTAAACTCTCTTTTTTCCTGACGCAAGGTCTTCGTCAGTGTAACTCCAAATGACATGAAATAGAAAATGCTATTATAGAGACGCATATTTTGCTGAAATTCTTTTGCTTTATCAGAATTAGATGTGAACATTGATAAAAAAAGCTTTTGGAATTGTCAGTGCCACCAACTTGGCTTTTCCATTTTGACAACATAAACCGAATGACTCATATTCAAGCTTTTTTGCAGCACAGTGTTTACATGGAGGAACAGTATTTACAATCTTTCTATTTATAAGTTTAATTCTATGAATCCAAAATTATATATATATATATATTTACTTGTTCCCAACATATTCTTAATAAAATTAAACATTAATTCTCACATTAATTATTACCAATTTCTCATTGTCAAAAAATTTTACTACATTCATCTTCATATGTAAACAAAAAAAATAAATAGTAATTGTGTACTTATATATTTTTATACATAGTTTATAATTTGGATTTCTTCTAAACCAGGTGAGATAGAATATTTTGTCTTCAGAATAACGAAGAGAGTATTAGGAAGCAATTGGACAAGAAAACAGAACACAATAAACTATTAACAGAAGCAAGTTCGAACAATGCAAAAAAAATGCGAAGTCAAGGAGTCGATCGCCTATTCGGTGTGCAAAAAAAATGCGAAGTCAAGGTATTTCAACGCAGACTCAGTAACAACTTATAACACTTATTTAGCTGGCAATTTTTTTTATAAAATGTTCTTTTAACCTTTTTTGGCATATGAACCAATGTGCTCACATTTGCACAAATCAAAAAAGGTGCCTCCATGTAAATACAATGGTGCAAAGAAGCTTGAATAAGAGTCATTAGGTTTATGTTGTCAAAATGGAAAAGCTAAGTTGGTGACACTGACAATTCCAAAAGATTTTTATCAATATTCACATCTAATTCCGATAAAGCAAAAGAATTTCAGCAAAATATGCGTCATTAGGTTTATGTATCAAATCCACCTGGCAGCTTCCCCAGGGATCCTTGCTTCTTGTATGATGCGCATTATTTCTTCGACACTCTGTGCTGGTTGGTTGTGTTCTGATTGCATGTTGTTCTTCTCATTTTCGATGACTTCTTCTGGCAAATTAATTTTTCAAAAACCAAGGATGCTGCTTGATCTCTTGAATGGTAATCCTCTTCAATGGAAATTGAATGATATCAGCATACAAGTATGCATACAAATGTGAAACCAAGAATGCACAAATACAACATTAAAGCTCAAAATTTTTACAAGGAAAAAAAGAACTCGGCGCAAAGTTGATAACTGTTTATGGCAACACCACTCAACGAAAGCAACTTTCATTCCTGGCAAAGAGCTATGGTTATGGCTCTTGAGTCGAAAAACAAGATTGATTTTGTTGACGGCTCCATTCTTAAACCAGAGAGTTCAAATCCATTGCATTCAGGAGCTGGACATTCAACTATTTCTCCAGGAGTTCCTGAATACACATACACCACAAATCAACAAGGACTCCTTCCAACTCCATCAGAGTATCTTACATCAACCTCTCCACCCACATCACAGATTCATTCAATTTCCGCCTCATTATCTTTGCTTGATATAGAAGGTAATCTTTCTAATTGGATGATCGCTACGGGCACTACAGATTCACGTTGCTTGCTCTTTGAACTGGTCTTCTAAAATTAGACCAGTCGATAATCATTTTGTTACTCTCCCAAATAAAGCTGTTGTGAAAGTTACACACACAGGGACTGTTAAGCTTACATCTTCATTGGTACTCACATGTGTTGTTTGTGCCTCAGTTTTATAACCTGATTTATGCAAGTAAGCTTACCAGTTGTTCTTCTTGCTACTTGATTTACGCAAGTAACCTGATATGTGTTAGATTCAGGCCCTTTCTCATTCTATGATGATTGGTCAAGCTAACCAGCATCATGGTCTCTATCATCTTCTCTTTTCTCCTCCAGCTGTAAATTAATTTGTTGTACATCCTGGGACACCCTCTAAGAAGTCATTCAACTTGTGGCATTCTCGGTTGGGGCATCCTTCGCATAAGCATTTGATGTTGATTGCAGCAAAAGATGCTATAGTTACAGATGATCATAGTATACCTTGTAATTCTTGTCATTTAGCAAAACAGAAAAGACTTTCTTTTCCTCTTAGTCAATCCAAAACAAGTGCAAGTTTTGAAGTCATACATGTAGACATTTGGGGACCAATATAAGTAGCTACTTATTTTCTAATTATAGTTGATGATTTCAGTTGTTGCATTTGGTTGTTTTTATTGAATAATAAGTCTGAAGCAAGAGCTTATTTACAGAATTTCACTGCTTTTGTTCAAACACAGTTTGGTGTTCTTGTTAAATGCATTGGAAGTGACAACGGTGTGGAGCTAAAAAATGACAGATTTTTATGTCTCTCACGAAATTAATTATTCATCAGTCTCCTGTGTGGCCGCTCCGCAGCAAAGTAGAATCGTTGAACCAAAGCATCAACATATACTGAATGTGGCAAGGGCTTTACGCTTTCAGAGTGGTATGCCTCTTGAATAGTGGGGAGAGTGTGTTCTTCATGCATTTACTTAATCAATCGAATCCCTTCTTTTGCTATTCAAAATTTGAGTCCATATGAGAAGCTATTGCATGCTTCACTTTATTATTGACACTTACGGATTTTTGGCTGTTTATGTTGTGTTTCTACACATGATCAGTCAAAATCAAAATTGGATCCAAGGGCCACTCAATGTGTTTTTCTTGGCTATAAGTCTGGAGTTAAAGGTTATAAGATTTGGGATCTACAAACAACGAAAATCTTCTTTTCTCGGGATATGACCCTCTATGAGCATATTTTTCCATTCTTGAGTTCCACGTCTTCTGATGTTTCTACTGATTTTGCGAGAGCTACAGTAACAGGTGCAAAAACTGCTGTTGACTGCAAGCATGTGTTTCGAGTTAAGTTTCTGGCCAATGGAAAGGTTGAACGATGCAGAGATAAAACTGTGGCTAAAGGTTTTACTAAAATTAATTCTTTAAAAACCTATGAGAATTCAAATTTTTTGTTTTGGATAAATAAAAAAGATAATAAATACCGGGAAAGATTATTAAATTTTCGATAAATTACATGCAACAATAGATAGATAACGAACAATTAATTCAAAACAATATTAGATTTTTAAAATTTGAAATTAGATAAAGTGTAATAGTCTGAACTTTTGTTGGCATCGGTAAATTTTTTTGGTTTTTGAATTTGGATAAGCTCTACAACCCAACTAATGCACATATCTTAATTCCTTTCATCACCATAGCCGAGCAAATGATCCAATCGAATCAAATTTGTACAAGGTACAACCCAAATTACTCACAGTACTTATCTACAGCTTCGACGCTACCAAGCCAAACGCTACAACCCTTCCACCAAACACAACCACGGTAGCAACCAGAAACGCCTTCCCAACTTTAAACAAACAAACAAGCTTTGGATTGCGATCACAGAACCAAAAAAAAAAAACGAAGTAAAAAGAAAGAAAGAAAGAAAACAACTAAATCTCGAAGTGCGTATGGAGACTAAGCCCTTCAGCAACAGCTTTCAATTCTTGGGATTAATTAACCACAACTAATTTTCCGTCGACGGCAAAACTGACTCTGTTGGAGGCAATGTGAGTGAAAACACCAATAGGAAATTTAAAGCACCGAGGAAACTCTTACCACT